>JAGVSP010000678.1:0-52554 GCA_022494985.1 Micrasema minimum
AAGTAATGGAACGAAGATTCCGCACCTCAATACACTTACATGGGTCGACCAGATCAGAGCCTTCGACTGCCGGCAAGGCATCCCCCACACACCGCAAAAGGTTATGGGCTATATATTACCGGGTGTTTCTTTTAAACTGAGACGATCAAATATCTCGAAAAAATAGCCACTCTACAGAAAAAATGACCATAATCAAAATTTAATCATACCGCGGGGGAAATACATTAGTGTTAAAATTAGTACCCCCCACCCCTCCATGTAGGTGGGGCGGGGGGTAACTTTGAAACTAAAGATAGGAACACCTATTTTTCTATTGCAGATTCGGATTCTACACGGCTAAAAATAGTAGGATTTGACTGAAACATTTTGTTCGGTTCATGATAGTTTTATTGCAGATTCGGATTCTTACGGCTAAAAATACGTAGTTTCATTTTTTCAATTTCTTATTTTTTTAGAACACCACGCATTCGATTCTGCAATACGTTTGAAAAAAAAAACATCACGTTTTCATTGGAAATACTCGAAATTCGTCATCAAAACAATTTATTAATGTAAAATGGCAGGTCAAATTGTGATTTACAAAACTGAATTTCGTCGTATTACAACGCCATCTATCATGAACCGAACAAAATGTTTCAGTCAAAATCCTACGTATTTTTAGCCGTTAGAATCCGAATCTGCAATAAAAAAATAGGTGTTCCTATCTTAGTTTCAAAAGTTACCCCCCGCCCACCTACATGGAGGGGTGGGGGCTACTAATTTTAACACTAATGTATTTCCCCCGCGGTATGATTAAATTTTTGATTATGGTCATTTTTTCCGTAGAGTGGCTATTTTTCGAGATATTTGATCGTCTCAGTTTTAAAAGAAACACCCGGTATTGGGTTACAGTAACAGTATACAAAAACTAACCCGTTCCTTACGAGGAGCGTTCATGAATTTTACCCATGCATCTAAAATGACTTTTTTTTTCTTGTGGACGGGCTGTTGGCTATTATTTTAGAAGAAAACTTTCTTTGAATAATAATTATATTTAGGCTATGTAAAACAAATATAAATAAACACTTACATGTGGAAAGTTACACCATTTTTTTTGTTAATTTTATCCGTACGGTTTTTACAGTTTCACTACACAGGAAGGCATTTCGGAAATGTTTTCTGAACGTCGGACTCGGCCAGCGGTTTAAAGAAAATACTGAATACGCGTCTGGCGGAGTTGGAGGTTTTGGCGGAGTTGAAGTGTCATTCATTTTTTGGGTTCAGTTCAAATGTAAGTGTATTAATAAATCAATGTGTTATGATAATCTATTTGTGGTTTTTGTAAAAAGCAAATATTTTTCTAACAAATAATGTTTTGATGAGAAAATATCTTCGCTTGGCAAATACTGTTCCAGTCTAAGGATAAATGATTCCATAAATTCATAAAAAAATATTATTTCAAACACTCAATAGAAGTTTGAAAAGTGGGTGTTACTTACAGATTTAAAAAAATTGGACTTCTTTTTATTTGGGAATGTCCAGTGCTTTTTGACCGATTTTTTGTCAATTTTGTGTATATTGCATTTTAAAATGCATACATTATTGACAAAAAGCAATTTGTAATGCGTTTCAACAATAATAGTGTGATGTTCTTTCGTCAAAAGATCACATTTATTGCAAACGAAGATTGAAAATGTGAAAAATTAAAAAATAAAGTTTTTTCAATTTTAGTGTCTATTTTTGCAAATGTAGGACACCTTTATCATAGATACCTTTACAAGGCACAAAAATAAACATAATAATTATTTACACGAAACACACTCTCCCACAAGAACTATTATATTTAACAGCTTATTACTTTTATTAATTTTTATGTATTTTGCAAACACATTTAACCAAAGACACTTTAGGTCACAAAATAAACCACCCAGGAGCTCAATCACAGATAACTATCGACGTAGTAAAAACGTGCTAACCATGTGCTAACGCTAACCATTTGACCGATCACAATGAACATACGTTCATACCACGTTCGCGTTGCCGAGCACCATAGATGATAATAAATATCGCAGCTAAACGTCAAACGTCAACGTCGACGTGTCGGATTGTTTATTATGTCGATTGCTTTTCTCAATATTTGGCTTGCCGAACGCCGGCTAAAATGCAATACGGCACTCGAGAAAGATTGAAAGAAGATATGTGCGAAGAAGATATATCTCGGGAAATTGGCTGCGACTTGATGCGCTCGTTAATAATCCCAATCGATAACTTTTAACGCGTGTTCCATTGTGATCGCAAAAAACGTTAAACATCCATGGTAAGAAATCATTATCACGTCGCTTATAACCGCGTCGATAGTGATCTGTGATCGAGCTCCTGAATTATCTACACAACTCGTCCATATTTTTATTTCCATAGGACACAGAATGATACACATCACTGTAATTAAAACTCTTGATCATTTTTAAAATAAAACTATTGACAAACATGGCGAATGACGTAAAAACTGTTTTTATGGCAGTGAATCATCTATTCATTCATAATTTTAACTAGTCGAACCTTTGACAGCAGTAATATTGCTTCTATAACAGTTTCTTTATTATATTTATTACGGGAAATGGCTCATTTCGTATAAAACAACATGATTTTCATATCATTCTATTAAGTGGGGCCGACCGGTTTAAAAATATATTGTATTTCATTTTGCCACTCATTAGGGAATGTTATTAAAGATTTCACAATACAAAACTGATAAAACACAATTCCCCCAAGTTATTTTACTACGTATAATTATTTAATAGTCTATAAAGAAGTTTAATGTACTATTTTTATATATTATTAATTTAATAATCCGATATATCTGAAAATAATCCGATTCACTTTTCTCTAAACATTTCCATGAAACTTCAGTCTAATATCTTAATGTCGTTAAGATTATTAATTTTTTAAATGTACAAACTCCCCAAACACTATTACTATTACTTATTGACACTATGAAAAATATTATACACTCAACTCTCTTTTTACAAGCTTTAAAACTAACATGCTGAATTTAAAAAATGCATATATTACATAACAATGTGTAACGGCAAACATATTTGTTTTTGTAATTTCTTAAATCTTCAGGGGCTAAACCTGAATCGATTTTTACATTATTTTAGTATACCTTTTTACACGGTATTCAATGAAACTTATTTCGCCATGTAAAAAGAGAGGTTAGTGCATTATGATTTAGTAACCAAAAGTTCCCTGTCACACCACGGGACGAAAGATTTTTCCAAAACAGTAAAAATTAGAAAAGAAAGATAATAGATTATTACATTATTGCCCACTTGCATTATTTGAGGTGTTGTTTTTAATTAAAGTCTTTATAACTCTTGTGCGATAGGTTTAGTCTATCCACAGGATTGGTTTATATCATTTAAACTGCGCCTGGAAAAATGGCTGCTGGTTAGATTGCGATTGAGGTCCTCCAAATTGATTGAAACCGCCCATCATGTTGGCGTTTGGATTCCCGACGGGAGAAAGTAAACTTCCATTGTTGTTATTGAGTGGAGATGCGCCATTCATATTAAACCCGGACTGTTGAGGAAAACCTTTAGCGGGCGTCTGGTTGAACCCCATATTCGGTATAAAACCTTGGGGATTTGCAAACAGCGGTTGCCTTATATACGGATTGATAACTGTCGGACTCGTAACTTGCGAGTTGTTGTGAACGGGGCTGGAAGGAATGCTCTTCAACTGTTCATGGAAGGTGGTGGGCCGGATTTGGGGCTCTTGGTGCCGAATAAGTCATCCAAGTTGATGTTGACTTTTGTGCTATCCGTGGCCCACGTGGCTCCCACGGCGACCTTGGAATTTTGAGCCGATGGTGTATTTTGATTGTTTAGGTTGATTTGGTTGTCTCTTGTTGGGTTTATGGAGATCGGTTGAAGAGTCAGCCCTCCCCCGAGCATATCTGGAAAATAAAGAATAGTTATTTTCAGGTAATTGATTTAAGCAATTTAAAACAGAGTGTTTTTCCCTGCATACATAACACCATTTGGTACAGTAATTGTCATCTTCTGTGTGCGAACATATCTCCTCTTGATACACTTCAGTATGTGTTATGAAATATCCCGCAACCAATGATTTAAGTAATTCAGTGAAAGGATTTATCAGGACCTTCACAATAATAAATTCTACTTTTCACTAATATTCTAACTGCTTTTCTACCATCCCTATATTGCGAAAATTTA
The DNA here is from genome assembly GCA_022494985.1 of Micrasema minimum. Lineage (NCBI taxonomy): Eukaryota > Metazoa > Arthropoda > Insecta > Trichoptera > Brachycentridae > Micrasema > Micrasema minimum. The sequence continues at coordinate 4,218 of JAGVSP010000678.1, forward strand.
CAGTATAGCATTTTTATCGGTTTAATAAGCTTTTTATGTTCAATCTACCGGTACCCGTTAATCAATATAGAACTCAAACTAATGTTAAAACCTTTGGAACTGTTTTCTAAAATTACAAACATTTAGCTTTTTTCAATGTAAGGATGATATTATTTTAATATCTATCGTGATTAAATTTAAACATAATGTGTGTGCCGATAATGTGTTAAGCATAACAACAAACAAATACTAACCATACTTTTTCCAAAGCCATCAAAGAGAAGAAGAAATACAATTTAAGAAAATAAAAAAACAAGCGGTATGTTTGATGGACATTTATTTATCAACATTGATTACATTTTCAGAATATTCAACTAAATCTAACAGTTTACTTAAAATAAGGTAATGAAAACTTACATAGATCACTTAACTTAATGGCAAAAACATTTACACCTGAAATCTTATAAAAGATAAACAAGATTAAAGGAGTCATGTAAAAATATATAAAATAGTTAAAAAACAATGTTTTATATTAATTATCAATGTAAGAACCAAAATATTTTGCAATTAAGATGCGGTTCTGGTTAGTGAAACTTAATAGAAAAGGAAATGAAATAACATTGTCGTTTCTGTGATAGATTTAGGAAAAGTCACAAGGCCAGAAATTTTGAAATTTCCAAGAAAACATACATTTTACAAGGCTAATTATTAGTAATTGGCACCAAAACAAGTGATCTCATAGATCAGCACTTATTTAACTGATTTATTTTACTGATTTAATTTGCACATAGCACAAATGGCACACACATGTTAAACTCTGGAGTATGTTATTGTATAACAGCCAACACTCAATAAACAATAATCGCGTGTATATGCGTACAACTAACATTGATATCACATCTACTAACACATTATAATGTTGAGTAATTCACATTTATTTTTATAATTAAAGGAAGAAAAAAAGTACAGTAGAACTTCTATTTTTTCAGAATAAGAAATATCCCATGGCCAAAATGAAGATGCTAATTAAAAACAGGAAAGGGTTATTCGAAAAGATTTTTCTAATACACTTATGACATCGATATAATATTAACCATCTCAATTGTTATTTTTAAAAAAAAAACAAAGCTAAGATACAACTTTTTACTAAACATTTCGATTGTTACAATTTTTAATTATCTTGGTTCTACTGCACGTAAATGGCTTTTTACTTGATTTATTTAACATATCTTTGGCCAATATGTATTGGCAATTTATAATTATTATGTATGATACTGCATTTGAGGCATATAACAACAAAGGCGGAAGTGTCCAATTTCTTCAATTGTTGGCAATCACGAAAAAACGTTTGTTTAGTTTTGCAATTCTGCCGTTTTTTGTTTCAACAACAAAACTTTAAATCTAAAATTAAATGGATTAATGCGGTTTTTTTGACAGCCAAATATTCTATGGAGAAAATACATAACTTTCCAAACAAAACTGCATATTTAACTCATTTTCGACTGCAGGTGGACACTTCCACCTTTGTTGTTATATGCCTCATTTGATAGAACTTAAATATTTAGAATATTGTGTAGACATTTAACACTGAACACACATAATATAGTTCCGTACACAGAAAAGCGAAAAATATCCATGCAAGTGTAAATAAATACGGCTTCACATTATTAAGTACCGGATCAGTCAAACTCTCATTCCTATCAAAAATCTATTGAAAAATAAAACTGTAAATGAACCCCTGTATGATTAACTGTGTTATCGCTGTTTTTTCACAAACCTGTTCTCCATAAAGCGAAATTAATCAATCAATTAATTGATTAATGAAATTTAAGAAATTTAAATTCCACGCCATGTTATGTCGAATTCAAATTAATGACACTACACAGTTTAGAATGTTGGTGGGCTGTTAGAAATGTGCAAAAGCCATTATCTCATGCTGTAATTCCATATAGGGGCTCAGATATACTCTGTGCGTAACCTTTACCAACTCTAAAATGTCCATTCTGAGGGATTGTCACTTCTAACGCTCGAAGCACGATCTGAGCCACGAAGTGTACAAGTTGTCCGATTGAAACAAACATCACAGTAGCACGTCCGGCTCAAGCTCCACCATGTAACCGTTAAGGAGGTTGAGGGTCGCTCGGGCGAAGGCTTGGCTGTCTGTCAGGTGGCGGCCGGACAAATGTTGAGCCGAACTATCGGTGAGCCAGACTCGCATCTCGCAGAGTTGCTCGCCGCACACGGAGCGTAACACCGAGCTCGGAACGTGAAGGATGGCCGTGGCAACTATGGACATCGCTCCCAGCTTTATTTTGTCGTCTTCGTTGTACCGCAATGCCCATACTAGTTCCAGCGCCGCTTGACAAAACTTGGGAGCGTCCGGACAGTTCTTGCTAGCAACGAGCAGCATAGCGATCGCAGCCAGGTAATGCTGGAGCAAAACGTTGTCTGAATCTTTTACTAAATTGTGCCCTTTGAGCGTGAACTGATGTTTGCCAAAACCGTAGAGGAGCGGGTAGAAAAAACTCTTCGACACTTTTGCAAAAGTATTCTTTCTGGCTTTCGCGAACGGGTGTTTGGATTTCGAGTGATAATATTTGGTTTTGGCCATTAAGCGTTCGCGGATTACGTCAGCCCTTCCCTGTTCGGGTTCTTTGACCTTGACTGTCGGTTTGTTGCCCTTGTCTTTGTCTTTGGCGGCTTTAGCTTGTTCCGCTTTAGACTTTCCGGGGTAGGAAAGGCGGCCAGCAGACTCGGCGATTACGTCGAGGAAGAGGAGTCGAGTGGCGATAGAGTGTCTCCCCACGGGGGCGTGGAACTCCCTGCAAATGTGCTCGGCCGTCGGTTCGGGGTGAACGCACACAATAGAAATACAAGCGGACAAGCGTTTCTCATCAAAATCTTCTACGGGGAATTTCTTATCCAAGTGCAACAGTACATCTAACAGTTCGATCCCTAGCTGACTATCGTCGTTGGGCAACTGTTGGTAAATTAGATCTTCGGCCGTATCGAGACACTCTGAAAACGCTTCGTGGTCATTCGCTTCCAAAAGACAATCCTTTAAATCTCTCAAGTAGAGAGGTCTCTTCTTGACGGATACGGAAACATCCGCGCTCATATCGAACGGTTCCAAATCGTCGTCGGAATCTAAATCCAAATCACTTATCATCCTCAGAGTGGAGGAAACTGACGATGCTCCAGCATCCTCCGAAGGTGATTTGCAAACATTTTCGTTAGAATCCACACCCGAGTTTTTAACTTCCCGAACCGCAGCTTGAATGACATCTCCGTATATCTTTTTACCGATGTTGGTTAGTATTTGAAAACCATCCGTGTATACAATATTGCTCTCTTCGGCAGCCGGGACGTAACTAAGATCTAAGATACACTTCTTGCTTAGCCCAGTTAACTTTTGGTGCATTTTATTAGCATTATCCCCGAGATCGGAGAAATCGAACTGCAAAGTCGGTCGATTCTCGAGCGAGCGTTCATTCATAGAGAGGATGTTAAGAGATATTTCCGCGGTGCTCATTCCTATACATCTCACATTCGGATCTGCAGATTCTAAATAGAGAGGCACTCCTTCAAACAGATTTTCCCTGATAGTCACAATGTAGCTGTAGTCCAGGTGATACTTCGTAAGGCGAGTCAAGTAATTGAGGGACAGAACCAGGGCTTGGGATAGATAAAATCGCTGGTGGAAAGGCAGATTAGCCAGGCCATTTTTGCTAGACCAGACTGAGGAAAGCTTTACAACTAGTTCCGCAAGCGTTGTTATGGGTGTGGCGGATTCAGTGTCCTCTATACACAGAGACAGATAGGCCATCAAGTTCTCTAGGAGCAGAGTGTTCTCGCACGGAAAGTGACACATGAGAGGGATCTTGGTACAGAGGACGTATTCCCAATCTTTGCTAGTGTTCACGGCTCCGCCCAGAATATTGCATAGGGGGAAGGTGAAGAAGGAATTCAAGCGATAATCGATAGGGACATTCTGCAGAAGCATCACGGCGAAAGATTCAATAGCCGGTCGGGTGATTATGTCCAGAGTGTTCTGTATTAGCCTCCTCCTCAGGTAGCAGCTAGGCTCCAGGGAACTCGTCCAGGACACAAATATCTTGATCATATCTAGAATGGACTCCGAGTGGCAGAAGTTGTTATAGTTGACAATGATCTTACTCAGCAGATGAGCGACAAACTTGAGAATGTACTTTGCGTCACCGTGGTTTATACTATCGGCCATGAAGTCGATGGCTCGCGTGAACTGGAAGACCAGCAGGCGGCAGTAGTTCTCGGGGATGAACTCTTCGGGTAGATCGCGGCGCAGGCGGTTGGCGACCCGCTGCGGGAGGGAGATTAGAAATTGTACATACTGTTGCCACTGGGAGAAGGCGGAAGCCGACACGTTAAGGTCTACTTCTGCGCTCGGGCGCACGAAGGAAACGCTGACGATCGCAGCGAGGGTGCAGTCACTCTTGACGTGGTGGAGGAGAAGTTGCGCCAGCCCGGGCGCGTGGCTGCGTTCAGCCGCCTGCAGCTGGTAGCACAGAGCGGAGATCGCCTCGGCGCTGAACTCCAAGCAATGCTCCACGGCGAACATGGCGGCGAGGCTAGGGTCGGGGCTGGCGGTGAGCGGCCAGGCGGCCAGGAGTTGGCGGAGCAGCGGCGCGTACACGGCCAGCGCGTACTGCGGCCAGGCGGTGGAGCCCGTGTCCTGGCCGAGCAGGCGCTGCGTGGTGAGCGGCCCGGGTAGCGCGAGGCGCAGCGGGCCCAGCAGCGCGGCGGCCTGGCGCGCGGTGCGGGGCGCCCCCAGGCGGCGCAGGCTCCGCGACACCTCTTCCGCTCCTGAAAGCCCAACACACCAGCTGTGGCCCCGCTCTATACTGTGCACACACAACACTCCACATTCAGGGACCGAACCGATGTCTCCTTGCCAATACTTCGCGACCGTTTACTTCCGCCAATGATTTTCCGTCTCATTTTTTAATAACTAGGCTTACCATAATTAGTCCGCTTAAAACAAAGACACTTTTGATTTTTCACAATAATTTTTCAAACCATTCATATTAACGTGCAAAAAATCCAATTTTAACTCGTAAAAAAATAGATTTTCAACATGTAAAAATATGAATATCTTGATAATTTATTGAGTCATCCTTCACCCACAGACCCTTGAAAATACGGATGATTTGGCAAGCCTAGTAATAACGAGTATCCGGTAATGTATTCCCGCTAAACATATGTTAACACAAACAAATCTCCGTGTCAACATACATTTAGGAGGACCATTGTAAACGCAAAACGATTTAATTAACCGTAACGAATATTTTTGTTCATCAGTTTGAAAATAAATAAAATGGGGATTTTGGTAAACATGCTGTAACACAAAGCATGCTCTAACGATAAAAATAACGTCATAACGTACCAACACCAAATACCAAATTTAAAAAAATTGCTAATGATGAAAAATGTGTATTGATAATGTGATACTAATTCAGAAAAAAATCATTTTTAACTTGGAAAACGAAAAGATTCAATGTTTTGTTAGAAAACTAGATTTTTACAGCAAGCTCTTGATGTCACAAACTGTGTAGATCTGTAGTAAAGGCCCGAAAAAGAGATGTGAAGATTTTAAAAATATTTACAAATAATTACAGTCGACGTGTGTAATCCAGAACCCAACAACAATAAAATGTACAAATCGGTCAACAAATTGTGTGTGTGAGTATATACAAATGTACAAGCAAAACAAAACACAAAAAATAACAAAGCAAAACTTACTGTGAATTTACTTTAACATCAATTTTTACTTCACTTGTAAACAAATTACTGGATTATACCAGTGCTGGGCTAATATCAAACATTATTGATATCTCAAGAGACAGAGTAGCTCTCTGGAAATGAATTAGGATTATCAAGGACCTGGGTTAAGTGGCCACTTGATGTATTACAAAATTCCCCATTCCGCCTATTACCTAATAACTACGTATACAACAAATTTCGAAAACTTGTATATATATTATTCTCATCCGTCGCTTTGCCTTTGCAACACTAGAGACATCTGTTGAGAAAATTGACAAATAATGAGAATTCAAATATATTTATTTTCGAAATTCATCATGATATAAATATGGTTATCAGATGATGGGCGGATGGGGAATGTTGTAATACATCAAATGATGACAGATCATAGAGAATCCAAATTTGTTTCCTGAGCTTCTCTGTCTCTGTTGAGGTATCAATAATGATTACTTTTTTGTATTAGTTTACGACTAAATACAGTAGAGCTTTGGTTATTCGGATTATTTGGGGATAGCATAACCAGATAATTGAATATCAAACAATTGGTGAGCAAGTCTGTACATGAGATACTTGGTTATCCGGAAAATCTATGTTGTATTGTATCTCCTTCCAAAGTACTACAATAAAAAAACTCGACAACACAGTAATGAAAGATTCCACCACATTTAAACAAAATACCAATGACAAATCGTCTGTGTAAGTTCAATACCGAGCCATTGATTAAAATGCTCGGGATAGAGAAAACCATTGAATTTCGCTAACAAAAAATTGTTTTACATGTATTTTCGTTAGTAATGAGTTCATTCAAATAAAAATAAAAAGTAGACACGGTTGATATTGCTTAATTTTTTGACTTTGACCGATTGTAAGACGCCTATTGGGCAATTTCAACATTTGAATGTCAATATGCCTTATGCCTCTCAACTAAAATCACCAAAAATATGCATTTTAATTTAAATGGCTCATGCGCAGTTTTGAAATTACATAGACTAAATAGTTTCTACTGTCCTAAAACGTACCGAGAATATATCGTATATTTGATACAGGTTGGTGGAGAACAAATTGCGTATCAAAATCTATATTAGAAGCCACAAACTTTGCAGTTATTCATTATAAATGTTTTTTTATTTAGATAATTCAATAAAACACTTCACTTTCTACAACTGCATGATTTCTTTTATTTTGTCTTTCTTTACCAAGGGATGGATCCATCCATGTAAGTCAGTAAAAGAATCAATATTGTAAAATATACCTAGCTTGAAACAAGGTGTTTTTATTTAATTAATTACTTTTTAACTCGTTTTAAAAACTGTAATTACATGTGGATATGTTCCAGTTGTGGCAATTACAGGAATATTGACATGTAGATACAGATCGGTACGAGGTTGATCAGTTTTCTATGGATTTATCAACCTCATACTGACCTGTATCTACATGTCGGCATTCCTGTAATTCCAACAGATAACCAACTTATTTACATTTGCATACAGGTATCGCAGTTGTGACAATAATTGGTAAAATCTCTTTGATTTACTGTCATATATTCGTCACAACTGTGATGCAGATATGTTGGTAAATGGGCCTTGGAGCTTGTGAGTCTAACCATGGGACTAAAGCCCAATCAATTCTTAAGAGTTTTTGGTTGGAAATATGAATTCCTCACCTTAGCTTTCCACCAACAAAATGAAAACTGCACAAATAACACTCTATCTGAACCTGTTAGGACAGTGAAGAGAATGTTGGGTGACGACAGTACGTGACGGTTCTGCTCTGGACCTACCTTCCATGGGGTCGATGGTGAGCGTGGCCATTTGTGAGAGCAGCGGGGGCTGAGGGGGCGGGGGCCCGCCCAGGTCCAGCAGCCCTGCGCCGGATGGGGGGCCTCCCAAGAGGTCGAGCGACGCCAGGCTGGACGCAGCTGGAGAAAGAGGTTGAAATAAGACAGATTTTCAAAAAATCTATTATGTACATTTTGGTATGTGTACGTATGTAATGTATGGTAGATCCTCAGCCAGTCAAATCACTTGTTTTTCAAGAGTCACTAAGGTAGGACATGTGAAAAGGGCCCTGGAGAATTATTAATATGGGTTATTGTTCCTTAAAATGGTGTAAAAATTCATAAATTAAAAAATCACACTGTATTTATGACAGGTTATTTACTGATAACAAAAATATATCGACGGTGGAAAAGAAAAATTGACTAAGCAACATAATATCTGCAAAGGAAAATGATACCTACGGGCATTATTATTATGTCACTCGGTATCATTTTCCTTTGCACATATTATGTCGCTTAGTCAATTTTTCCTTTCCACCGTCGATACTATTTGTAATATTTTAAATAGCAAAATACTGAAATTTATAACTGTCGAAATAAAACTATATTTCGTCATTATTATTGGTATCTCTTTTGTTTACACTATGTGATGGACCGCGTCAGGCAGCATCACAACGGTTGCTTGGGATATGGCATTATTCACTTCAAGTTTTTGTATTCTTGGTATACCTGGGGCGTTGGTGGCGACAAAGGCACTGCTGAAGTCGGCGAACTCGTCCGCGCCCCCCAGAGGGTGGCCGGGGGGCGGCGGCAGGGGGCGCGGGGCCCCCGAAGGCGTTGGCGAAGTCCCCGAAATCCGGCCCGACCTTCGCGGCCGGGGGGTCGTCACCTCTGGGAACAGGAAGTGCCAGTTTAGTGACTTGTGTTCTTCATTTCATTTTACAAATATTTTTTATTACAATGCAAAAAATTAAAGAATTTGAAAAGGTAAATTAGGTATTTTATACATTATCTCTTTACCTACTCGTTATAGATTTCTGTTCTTATAGTAACTTATTGGTCAAGGAACTATTTACAAAGCAATCAACATACAAAATGAAAAAAAAAACCGCTTCAAAAATGTTGTTAACTTCCTTATATAGAAATTGGACTTCATTGTTACATTGAACAAATACAGCTTGGAGTTCAATATTCATTTAAAAAGAAATATTGTAAAATGGAGAAATTGGTTACATGGAGGTTTAACTGCATATATATTTTTCAATTGTTATGTTGAAAAATATTCTGTAATAGTATAGCATATTGTCCAGAAGACTAGACTATCCAAATTTATTTTTCTATTAAAAATCTTCTATTTTAAATAAGTATTCACGAGCTATGGGCACGCGCCAGACATGCACGCGCTGAGACCGATGAGAAATCGACAATATCAAGAGAGTTTTCCTGCTAGTACGACAGGAGACTGTCTCACTCTTATACAGAGAAAAGTGCGAGTGGAAGAGAGGGACAAACGCCCCTTATAAAAGGGGGGTCGATTGAAACAGCATATTGTTTTGGGTAAGGAAGTTATCGAGTATACCTGGGGTTGAAGTCATCCTCCCTGGTGGGGGAAGGCGGAGCGCAGGTCTGGAACAGGTCCACAGCGTTCCCCTTCCCGCTGGTCTCTGTGGCGCTCCGGGCGTACTGGGCTGCCGCTCCTGGAAACACCACACGTTTAGGACTGGACGGGTCTCCAAACTCCTAACAGATACCACCCCTGTTACTTTCTCTTGTAGGGCGCTGCGTTGGTACACGAAGCGCAGTGAATCTTGATAATTTGTTACATGAAGGTAAGAAGATCAGTTTTATCCTTGAGCGCCAGTCCAAGGTATAACATAATATGATATCATCTTAGCTGGGATAAAATTCACTATGAACTATGCATTGTATATATTTTTACACTCAAGAACTCTTCTCAAATGCCTTTCTTAAGCCCGCTATATACGGGACAGTTTCTCTGCGCAGTTTTCTATGCAGTCTGAAAACGGTCCCGTATACAACGAAAACTGTTTAAAAAACTGCGTGCTTATGTCAGATTTAAGCTGACATGACAGTTAATGTTTTTTATGTAAACGTTTAAGTAGACATTGGTTTATTGTATGCTTTTAAATACGTAAAAAACCAATAACATATTTACATTATTAGCTAAATATACAATTTCCTGAGAGCAAACATACGATAATAACTTACAATCGCGTTTCAAAAAATACACATATTTAGCGTGTCTTTTGACAGAAGTTTGACAGACTGCACAGTTTTCTGAACAAGAAACTGTGTAGTTTTCTGAACAAGAAACTGTCCCGTTTACAGCGGGCATTAGTAACGCTTCCCATACAAACATATTCCTCGATTTTCTCCCTGGAATTTAACATTAGAGCAATGATTTTTTCACACATTTTAGATATCGAGCAGATGCGTGTCTTATTTTTGCATTGTCTTATTTTTAAAATATTTTACTTGTTAAAGGAGATAAATTAATTATAAAAAATAAGACGATAGGATCCTGGAGCGAACGGTTATTTTTGATAGCAACTGTGATTTTTTCTATCTTGATTCTTTAAATAAATAAATAATCTTCGAGCCGTGTGCAAAATTAACCATCGTTTTGTTTACTCACCGAGATCTATCTTCTTGACCCCCTTGGCACTGGGCTTGGCCAGGCTGAACTTGGTGGGGGTGGCGAGGGCCGAAGGCGCGGGGGGCGCCCGGCTGATGCTGACCGGCGCGGGGGCCGGCTCACGGGGCTCCAGCGCCGACGAGCGCGTGGGGGCCGTGTCTATAGCGTCCCGGTACGCTTCCACTCTGCAACAAAGGCAAAAAAAAACTCGTAGACAGAAACCACGAACTGGCTATGTAATTCTGTTCATAAAAGGGGTAGGGTATTACTTGGCGTTTCCTCCCCTATTTGGTCTAGGAACTCCACCTTCTTCCTCCGAGTCTTCCCTCTCTGCATCATACTGATCATCTTCCCCTGCAAGCATTTGTTAATATAATATTTGATTTGGTTTTTACAGTAAAGCCTGCTATATACGGGACAGTTTACTACACAGTTTCCTGTGCAGTCTGAATCCTGTCCCGTATAAAGCTAAAACTGGATGAAAAACTGTGTGCTAGTGTCAGATTCTCACTGTGCGCTAATTCCACACAGTTTCAGGGCGCGCATCACCCGCGGCGATTACGACAGTATAATAAGTATAATATTCAATAGAATCGGTAATATTACTAATAAACTTTGATAAACTTTAACTATGGCGAATATGAATATATGTAATAAATAATATGAACTGAAATCCAAGATCGAAATTCAAAATATCGAATAACGACTTTGACAGATGAGTAATGTTGCCAAATTGTAAAATCGGTAGTTCCTAAAGTTATTCTTAAAATGTTGAATTTATCTGCGCTTATAATTGCATAAATAAATGCTTTAAAATTAAATTGACTCCAAAATCGGTAAATCGGTTGTACATTTTCAGTAGATCCGATAAATCTCCACAAAATCGATAAATCTGGATAGGCAAGATAAGATAGGCATGGCATTAGTATGGCAACATTTATGGCAGTCCGACTGTGTATTGTATGCATTGTATGGTCCGACTGTCGCGTTCTGCGCATGCCTGCATACAGTAAACTGTGCCGTGTAAAGGTAAAATTCACAGCGCGCAGTTTTTACTAGTCAGAAAACAGTACAAAAAACTGTGTAGTTTTCTGAACAACTGCACAGTAAACTGTCCCGTATAAAGTGGGCTTAAGAGACAATCTTAGTATTTATATAATATGCTCGCTTACCCCAATTGGCGGGTGGTTTTCTGGATGTGTCCCACGATTGGTCACTGTAATCCCCTCCTCGTCCTCCCATGGCATCGGATGACATACCTACACAACAATACAATTTTTATATTGGGATTATGCTAATATAACATGCGAATATAAAAATGAACAAAATAAAAATTATATTATTGATGTCCCAACAGAGACAGAGAAACTCTGGAAACGAATGTGGGTCATCTAGGCGTTAACAGTGTATCAATAATATCTGTTATCAGCCCAGCATGGGTATAATCCAGTAATTGGTCTACAAGTATTTGTATTCATTTCAAAAATTTTTGTTTTTAAAAGATTTACTGGTTAAAAATATAAAGCAAAATAAAAAATTGGAGAGAGACATCATCAGGCGTCTTCTAGAGTAAGTAATAAAGCTCGGGTAGGGCCTTACCTACAGTAATAAAAGATGATTGCCAAAAAAAAATGCTATGCAATCTTCTCAACAGATGACACCAGCATAGAAAAATTCTGTAAAGCGGAATGACAAAGACGATTTCAATATATTAGTAGTTCCAAAAAATTAGTCATATATGGTTATCAGATGATGGGACGGAATGGGGAATGTTGTAGTACACTTCAAGTGGCCACTTAACCCAGCCAATGACAGGTCATAAGCCCTGTAAACGCCTAGATAACCCACATTCGTTTCCAGAGTTTCTCTGTCTCTGTTGGGATATCAATAATATCTGATATTAGCCCAGCATGGGTATAATCCAGTAATTTGTCTACAAGTATTTGTATTCATTTCAAAAATGTTGTTTGAAATAAAAATGAATTATATTCCCAATTCCACCTCAACCCTAAGAAAAACTTCCTTCCCAGTAGCGTGGTTTCAGACTGGAACAAATTGCCAGGCCTTGTTGTCCACTTCACTATGGTCAACCAGTGCATAAATCGTTCAGATGCAGAAGGCAGACAAGAAGCAGTACAAAAGATATGGGCAAAAGCTACCTGCCTATAAAAATAATAATATTATTGTGCACTCACCAACATATTTGTCTTTGTTTTTCTTAGCTTTCTTTCTTTCTTCTCTTAGTTTGTCATCGTCTTGGATGAATTCAATTAGATCCCTAACTTTGTGTCTTACATTTACGCCCTGGAACAAACGGTGAAAACTTTCAATCTATAGAACCATTCGTAAGGTGAAAACGCAAGTGAACACAAAAGGGGGCCATTATATTACCTGATCCTTCCCATTCTCGTCAACGTGTGTATAGTGCTCTAGTGACCGTAGATCGTATATGTGTGTTCCCTCGCCGAGGTGACTACTCTCTCCGACCCGTTCCTCACAAGGTAAACTCAGCAGAAGCAAACACTGAGAAAAGAAAATACAATAATTAGCAATGCCACTATTTTCTAAATATTTTTTTTCTATTAGCGTGCTATTTAAAGATATATAAGTGTGATTATTGTGAAACAGAAGACTCAGGATCGTGCTCTCCAAGAGCCATTTTTTTAAAATTTACAATACAATCCTAGGATTCATCTGCAAGTATTCGATTCTTCTATTCGGTTTTGTCATCCGCCAGCCTCTTCATCTTTTGGTAGCTGCTACAGCGCACATCCCCTAACACCTGGTCAATGTACCTATTTCTATTCCTCAATCTTCCTGTTAGGATTTTTTATTAGTCAGGTACTTACATTTTTAATTTGATGGGGAAAGCTTTTTTTATATTACTAGCAACATTTGCTTGTGTATAACTTCACTGCGTAACTAAGTTCAGAGTGCTAGTTTTATATAAGCAAATGTAATGTCAGTTCTGCCTCTTCTCTCATTAAATTTTAAACAAGTAACAACTATTAGCCTTGCAAGGTTAGCCGCGTTATAAGGCATAAAGTGTAATTCAATAGAGTCCAACATAAATTTTTGCGCTTTATTATTTTAAATTAAATATTCCCATTGTAAACCTAAATTATAAACTTTTTGAATATACAAACATTAGAAAATAGAAGAATATTAAATGATTTGCTCTTTCTGTTCAAAGTATTAAAATCTATGTTTGATTGTTGTCAACTAAACAAATTTAATTAGTATACGAGTGCCTGGTCGAGTTACCCGTAGTAATGCACCATTTTACTGTAGCCAATCATCGACCAATTACAGTGCTAACTCACCGATACGAAGAATGCACGCACTGCCTAACAAGTATACTAACAATATTGATGTTTTTAACACAAATCTAGTGCATTTTAGGGAACAGTGTCTGGATGCCATCTCTGACGGGAATGAATAGCTACCTACTGTGTTATCATTTAAAAATTCTATGTAAAAGCCCTATGGGCGTAAAAACAATAAAATAAAATAAATAAATAAATTGTAATATCTTAGGAAAATAAAAGAAACATCAAGTAAGAAAAATCTTTTATTATAAGAACCAGAGAAAATACAGTCCACACTACTTGAGGATAGTAAAGAGCAGGCCCAGGTATCTGATGTTGTGGCCTATCCAGCAGGATCTCTGCTGGGAGGAACTATTTGGTCATCTAAAATGAGCAGTAAATATAGTTATAGAGCAGTGAGTGTACCTTGTAAGTTCTGCGCCAGCGCGTCTTGTTGTCCTGCAGCATCCGGCGCCACAGCATGGACATGACCTCCGGGAAGTGCTCGTACGTGAAGGTGGCCAGCGCCAGCTCCTGCATGAGCTGGCCCGTGGGTCCCCACGCCTCCTCGTTGGTGGCCTCGCGCACCTTGCCCTCCACCTCCGTGTAGTTCATCACTACGTTCGTCCTGGACACCAACAAACCTCGGTTACCAACATTAGACACGGGTTGCTAACTCACCCAATTACTGGATAGACAACATCTCTTCTAATACACTTCAAGAATACAGCTGTATTTATTGGTTAAAAAAAGGTGGATGAAACGTTTTGACTTTTTTGTGAAAGTGTAATTACCGAAGTTGGGTGTTTCACAATGACAAATTGATATAGAATGCCTATCAGTAGATTCAATTCACCATAGACTTAGGTTAGCTGTAAGATTAATATTGTAATCTAGCCCCAATCGGTAAATTAATATGTAAAATCAAATTATTAATATATAACTAACTTACCATCATACCATTTCTCCGAAGGAGTAGGCAGAGATGATAGAACGTCACACCACTCTGTCCCTGGCACACTTCTCTTGCTTCCTCCTCCACATTCATACATCTTCTCATGCACGCACGTCGATTATTCGACGACCTACTTACATACCCACTTTCAAGCACTTGTTTTACTTGATCATGCCATGTCTTTCTCGGCCTTCTCGATTTCTACATCCAGGCACAGTCGCATCATATATTTTTTTTTTTAGCATTTCATCATCCATTCGCTCTACATGACCGAACCATCGTAAAAGAGCTTTCTTAATTTTGTCATACTTGGTACACTTCCACTTTTATTTATTTTGACCAGTTAGCGCTGTCACTCTGTAACGGGCATCTTCAAATATTTTTTATTTAACTTTAATTAGTTATATATGAATAATTTAATCACGGAATTCCACCAAGTAATGTCAATAAAAAATATAAATCAAATTATGTAAAATCATTTTTAGATATTGACATCAATGGAAAGCAAGAGCTTATTATTCATGCGCTCTGTAGCTGCAAAATGAATAGGAGTTGGGGCTCTAGTGGGGAGTAGCGACCTTACAAATTATTCATAATTAAATACGGTAGGTGGAGAACTGAAATTCCAGTCGTCCATGTGCTTTGTAGCTGCAAGATAATTAGGATTCCAGTACTTTTTCTGTATAAAGTTTTTTTTTTATGAATCGTCACCGTGGTGGTGAAGAGAGCTAAGCCCCATATGTATTGTATGGGGGTAGCTCTCTTCACCACAACAACGACGAAAAGTTCTGGAAATAGACTCAAAATTTTTCATTAAACTAAATTACACGAAACTTAAGCTTACTAGAGCAATAACGTACTCTGGGAATTTCGCATGCGAGATTTTAAATAGGCGTGTCTTTGATTGGGACCGAAAATGACCAGGATGATGCATAGATACGAAGGCAATCAGTTCTAGACAGAAGGGTTTCGTCTATCTGGTAAATAATTATGCACTCCTAGTGGAAGAGTCATAGGGCACCATAAAATCATATTAGCCAAATCTAGTATACCAATTCCAAGCGTTTATTTTTACTTTGACAGCTCGATTATGTATCGATTAGGGATGTCCTAATGCGTTACCGAATCGATTTCTCATAAAAATCTCGACTTTATTTATGAAGAAGTTTTTAATCATTTTAAAACATTTATATTTTATTTTTGCACATACATTTTTGTAGTTTATAAACATACCCAGACGTTTAAAGCAGAGTTTGTATTACGAAAGCGCTGTCGTAAAACTTTTTTTTTTAACAGTCTTTATTCAATAAAAAATATTACAAAAAATACATAAATTTCTTTACACAAAGAAACTTTAAATTACAGTCCCGATAAACTCCTTAATTGGAGTTTGTCATCGGGTGCAGGAGCTACAGAAAACCCAAATATGCATAGGACTATTTTATTGTCGTAATGTAAATTGGGAAATTCTGTGTCGCGACAAACAAGAAAAAAAAACAAATAGGTTTTAATTTAAATCACATTTTATATTTTTTTTATGGAAAAAATCAACTGTTGTAATCCTCGTTGCATAAGTAGGCTCAATAAACATCGATATCGATAAATATCGGAGCTAAAGAACATGTGATCTTCACTATCGTAAAGAAAAAAACATGAAGTATTGCATTTTTCGGTCTATTGGTTGCCTGTCAATAATTACGGATCTTTTATAGGCGCGCCATGTGTCAAAAGTAAAATAAACGCTTTGAAGAGATATATGTCTGATTATGGACAGGTATTACAACCCAGCCCATGACCGTAGGAGGACCGTGAAGTGTCAGATTAGAGTGAACAATTATATTCTAAAAGGCTTCAAGCACTTTTATCTAAAAAAAGAACATAAAAGTAATTTTTGCACAGCTGTTTAGTCTAAAGGAATGGTTTTCAGTATTCCTAATATCCTAATAATAAAAAAATTATAAAAGCAAATATAAACTGAAATTAATTGTATTTAAGGCTATTTAAATTACAATGAGTTTGTATGTGAATAGACAGAGACAAAAGCGACGAAAGAGTTCAAGGACTACATAGCTGATTGGTGCTTTTTCAAACCTGTCAAATTTGCACAACAGAAAAAAAGAAACATATTGTTTTTGAATTACATATTTTAGGCTGAATATTATTAAAACTTGTAAATGATTCAAGGTAATGACGATAAGTGTGAAAGCAATAAGGGTGGAAACAGGCATATCGTGTTTTCTTCGAATCGAGTATCGCTAAATTTTGCATCACACCCAACTTTGAATAGCACGCAAAATTGTTATCTCTGAAGCGAAATAACTGACACAATACATTTGAGTTATTACCGCAAAAAATGAGGAATAACAAAATCCCGACTCATTCATGATGGTAAACTAAAGCGAAAAGTGGAGAATTATGTCAAAATCAGAACCCCAGGTTGAAAAGATGTTATTGCACAAATGAAAACATCAATAGTACTCACACTTTGTCGGCAAGCTCCGCACTTTCCACATACTTATAATTTTATCCATTTTGAAGGCAAATCCGAAAACTCTTTTGTAAATTTAAGAAAACATGTAAACGAATAAATCTTTCAAAGTCAACAGCTACCTGATGATTTGGCTTACATTATTGCAAAATGGCGATTGTAATGACGGACAGACGCGAGGCTACAAATATATCAGTTTTCTTGCACAATGTTAGAATTGTAACAGGGTGATTGGTTAAATCATTCAGCGGCAACCAATCAAACAGCGTGAAAAAATGTGTTAAAATGTCAAAATTTTAAATTGGTTTATTTAATTTTATTATATCACTTACAAATGATTCGTGATCATTTTTTATATAATATCTTTTTTCTCCACAAATAAATAGGCACGTCAATGATATAAACAGAAAAATATTTATTAGTAAAACTGAAAATGGATATAAATTATGTTGTTATTTTCCAATATTCAACAAAAAGATATTTTAAAATTGTGACCATTTCCCATACATCTGCGTTGATGATGTCCTCACTTTGGTGAAATCCGAACCTTAGCACATCCAAAATCGGCGTTCGAGTGGATTGAAAGGTGTGGTTTTTCCGAATAACAATAAAAAAGTTATCTGTCAAAATGAACCGAAGACGGACTAATAACTTCACGTACGTCAGTTCATGTGTGAAATACATGATATTTTTGCTGAACTTTATATTCTGGGTGAGTGGATCTATTGAATTCATGTTGTATTGTCTCATTTCCTGTCTGTTATGATGTTATTGAACTTTTGGTGCTAATGACTCATTATTTCCCGTAACAGTTGTTTGGCGGATTACTTATTGGGGTTGGTTTGTACGCCTTCGTCGACAAATGGCAGGCCACAGGATTAGTTAAGGTAACATTGCTTTTCATTACTCAAATCTAAGAACAATAGATTTCCTACCAGCTTTTCAAACAAAGGAAATTTTTCTTCTTCTTTTTTCCCTTATCCAATATGATACACATTGAAAACCATTTGGAATATAATTTACTAATCTCTAAGTACCTTCAACTGTTTGGGTATTCTTATTAATTTATAAGTACATATTTTATTGAAAACATGAATTAATTTGACAAACTATTCATATTTATATTGACATGATACTTGCAAGTGAATATAAAAACTTGGCTTATATCATTCCTTCCATTATTTTCATTATTTGAGTTTGAAAAAAAAACTACTTTACTATTTTACACAAATTTAATTTTATGATCATACTCCACCACACATGACTCGGCCGCTTCCTGTACAAATGTATTCCTCGATTTTTCCCCTGGAATTTAACATTGGAGCAATGATTTTTTCATACATTTTAGATATCGACCAGATGCGCATTTGCATCGTCTTATTTTTAAAATATTTTATTTGTTAAATTGTTTAAAGGAGATAAGTGAAAGATTAAAAAAATAAGACGATAAACATGCATCTGTTCGATATCTAAAATGTGTGTGAAAAAATCGGGGATACTTCACAAAGCGTGGTAACTTTTATGAGGACTAGTCTATTGGTAAATCCATAGATAGGTTGGGCTTAATAAAATAATTTAAATCAAATAGCTATTTAAAAGCTTCCTTTAAATCCTTTAAAAAAGGTTATGAAATTTATACAGTAGGTTAAGATAGGTTGTGTTTAATTAAATAATTTAAAATGAAATAGCTATTTAAAATCGAAATTTATACAGTAGGTTAAGAGTTTTAAATCCAACCAATCACAGCTTTGCTCATTTCTATGCTGTACCTCTATAATCCAGAGAGTAAAAACTTTTGTGGAATTTTGACAGCTCTACCACGCTTTGTGAAGTATCCCCCTCTTAATTATACAGTTTTCATGGAATAACATTTCATATCTGCATAGTTATGATTATAATTTCTATTCTTTGAATAAGTAACATAAACATAAATCTATCATAATTTTTTATATTATCTTTGAATTTTTACTCTTCCTAAATCTTATCTGCTGCTTACATTATTGTAACATATTATTATTAGAAAATTGTCGTGATAATGCATGAATGAAATGATGATTAAAATTGATGATGCTTTGTAGCTGGACACAGTATTCGACGTGGTGTTAAACGTCTCCCTTGTGCTGGTCCTGAGTGGAGCTCTGGTGTTTATAGTCAGCTTCGCTGGCTGTGTCGGAGCTCTGAGGGAAAACACTTGCCTGCTCAAATTTGTAAGTTCTACTCATCATTGTCGATGCAACTGTTAATTGTAAACTATTTAAATGAAACATGAAACATTTTGTTTAACTACTTTTTATTAATCAAACTCCCGACCGCTTTCGACCATTTGTACTTGTACCCTTGAAAAAGAGACACATGTTGCCTCGAAACTGGTCGGAAGTTTGATTTATAAAAAGTAGTTAAAATCAAAGTGTTTCATTTAAATATTTAGTTTAAAACAAATAACTACAAAGTGAGTGCTTCTAACATAAAGAATTATGATTAAATAAAACACTGTTATGTGTTACTATTGGTTTATTCTATAAAAATAGAATTTACCTACACTACCTGGTTTCGGTGGTTCTAACATAAATTGAATATTGATTGTACTTAATTGTCTCAATGTTTGTTGCACTCGCTTTGTAGTTTTCCATAGTTATGAAATAAAACACACTTTATTTTAAGCTACGTGCTTATATTTTCAAAAAACTGCCAATCGGTTTCGGAGTTACTACTCCTTCAGGGCTTTGTATAAATAAGAAATTAAAATGAAGGAATGTGTCGCAAAATGTATCATGTTTTCATGTATTTTTTACAAAAATTAACCAAACAACTAAAACTCCCATCACAAAAAAATCCCAAAGCATTTCAATGTTACCCGAGATGATTGTACATGAAAATGTGTTATATTTTCAAAAAACTGCCAAATTAATTGCCATAAACATTACATAATAAATACACTTTACTGCCTAACTAGTGATGATAATAGTGCAGGCAGCTATAAGCTGGTATAGCCCCTATCATTTTTGTCTTGTGAGTAACGTTGCATCTGTGCAATTTATTTTTGAATGCATTAACGGATAGTGCCGTAACTATTCTATAACTATTATCGGGCCAGATGATGTAAAGGAGCTCGCTCTTTCCCTAGTGGCAATTTATATTCACCAAAACGCGTTTTACTTTTCTAGTTTATAATAATATAGTTCATTTTTTAATTTGCTAGCTTGTCGTCTCAAAAAATTATATTATACTATTATTAATCTTCCGTTTCCAGTACTCATTCTGCCTGCTGGTGCTGTTCCTAATTGAGATGTGTGTCGCCGTGTTTGGATTTGTGTCGCCGCGTGCGGCCCGCGGCTTGTTCAGAGAATCCTTCACGGACAGGATCGTGCACGCGTATAGGGAGGACCCTGATCTGCAGAACATCATAGACTACGCGCAAACTGACGTGAGTGCGACACCGCTTGTTACTAACTATACGATGGGTCGATAACACAAAAACGTATCTACGAAATTGAAAAATTGTGGAAAGGAGGCAATAAGTTTTTTTACAGATTAAACTTACTATAAACATACAAAACACTTTGTAATTATTCACGACACACGATTATATTAGATATTTTTTACACTTTTATTTTCAGATATCTGTCTATCTATCCTCAGTTTATAAGTACACCTCAGCATAGATAAATCTATCTAACTTTTAAATAAATCTATAAGTGATAAAGCTCGGTAGGGCCTTACCTACACTAATAAAAGATGATTGCCAAAAAAAAAATGCTTTGCAATCTTCTCAACAGATGACACCAGCATAGAACAATTCTGTAAAGCGGAACGACGAAGACGATTTCAAATATATAGTAGTTCCAAAAATTTGTCATATATGGTTATCAGATGACGGGCGGAATGGGAAATGTTGTAGTACGTCAAGTGGCCACTTTACCCAGTCAATGATAGGTCATAAGCCCTGTAAACGCCTAGATAACCCACATTCGTTTCCAGAGTTTCTCTGTCTCTGTTGGGATATCTATAATGTCGGATATCAGCCCAGCATGGGTATAATCCAGTAATTTGTCTACGGGTGTTTGTATTCATTTCAAAAATGTTGTTTAAATCTATTTACCTTATTATAAATAGTAAATGGGTTGATTGTTTTGTTTATAGTTCCACTGCTGCGGTCTGTCGTCAGACGGATATATGGACTGGTCCAAGAATGAGTACTTCAACTGTTCTTCCCCCTCCGTGGAGCGATGTGGCGTGCCGTACTCGTGTTGCGTCAACGCCACCGACATCTCCTCGGGGCTGGTCAACATCATGTGCGGATATGGAGCTCAGAATCTTACGGTACGCCGAGTTTACTTTTATTTTTAATTAAAATTTCAGGAACATAAAAATCCGCTTACTTTATTATAAAAAGTAAATAGTTGATGGGTGGTTTTAGACTGGAACAAGTCGCCAGGCTCCACTCCACTACGGTCAACCATTTCAAGAACCGTTTAGATGCAGAAGGCAGACAAGAAGCAGTACAAAAGATATGGGCGCACCAGCAAAAGCTGCCTGCCTATAATATATTAATAAAAATGCGTCCTTAATGAGTGATTTTACGTTAAAAAAAAAAAATACCTAAAATTCAGTTTGCGCAGTGTTCCTTGGAGGTGTCGATTTGTACACCCATACATAGTCTCACCACACATTCGCCTATTCAACATTGCTTTCTTATTATTTAAAATATGCGAAGGCATGTGTTGTGTTAATAAAAAAATAAGGAAAATTGATAGTTTTAATTATTTTCATAGGTGGCCGAAGCGAGCAAAAAAGTGTGGACATCGGGCTGCATCGAGATAGTCCGCTCGTGGGCGGAGCGGAACCTGTACACCATCGCGGGAGTGGCCCTGGGCGTCGCCTTTCCCAGCTGCTGGTCATCTACCTGGCCAAGACCTTGGAGGGGCAGATCGAGCTGCAGAAGTCGCGGTGGACGTGAGGCCCGACCCGCAAGCGCGTGCTCGTCAAGTGGGGCCAGACCAGCGCCTCGCAGACCAAACTGCTCTAAGGGAGATTCCCTGGAGAGATAACTGTACTTTTTACACTGCATTATTCCTGCCCGGGCACTAATCAATGGGCCTGTATGTAGCTCAAACTTTTCTGCGAATGCAGAATAATCAAACCAAAAATCACAAAATCGTTGGTACAATCCATATGTAAATTGGATAATTATTAACAACATTTTGAACGTATACAAATACTTGTAGACAAATTACTGGATTATACCCGTGCTGGGCTGTTATCAGATATTATTGATATCTCAACAGTGACAGAGTAAGTAATAACGCTCGATAGAGCCTTACCTACACCAATAAAGTTAGATTGCCAAAAATGCTTAACCATCTTCTCAACAGATGTCACTAGAGAGAAAAAATATTGAAATCTGTCAAAAAACCAACTCAAATGTGGATACTTCTGTGCAAACTCAACATATATAGAAGTTTTAAAAATTTGTCATGTATGGTTGTCAGATGATAGGCGGAATGGGGAATGTTGTAGTACATCAAGTGGCCACTTAACCCAGCCAATGACAATTCAAAAGCCCTGTAAACGCCTAGATAACCCACATTAGTTTTCAGAGTTTCTCCGTCACTGTTGAGATATCATTAATATCGGATAATTATTAAATTAGCTTTTATTAAACCTAACTTTAAAACATCGTATCTCAGTTATTAAATTATCTGATTTTCAAATGGATTATATTGATGATTTGGAATTTTTGTTTTATTTTCTGCTCTCATGGAAAATTTTGTGCTACCCCCAAGCTTCAAGGTTCAATTTTAAAATCTAGTTTAACTCAACGAAATGTCGATTCAATGTGTATATGTTTAGGTGCATTGTGTTGAAATAGGTTATTGGGAAGATGGCATAACGTAACAAGTAAACAATAAAAATAAATTTGTAAAAGAAACATTTCAGTTCTCATGATATACTCAAATATTTCGATTCTGGGCTGCTTTCAAGGTTTCATGGTTCTACCACAGACTACAAAAAAGTATTAAAAAATCATTTTGCGCCCGCATTTAATGTGCACCGCCAACTTCGTCCATGTTATATATGACAAAACATGATTTTTTTTCTGCCTTTGATGTTCCTCTTCACCCTATTCAATATAATACATTTAAATTAATACACTTGCAAGTTAAGAGTTCGTTGTTTCGGATTTATATTCAATATAGGTCCTAGGATTTGGCAGGTGCAGCGATTTTATCAATTCAACGTGGGTTGTTTTTCTAGGGTTAATGTTGCAATTTCTGATACAAGCATTAATCGGTACATAAGGATTTCATTGGATATTGGAGACATTGATATTACTCTATAATATTTGCGGGAGTTTTTTTGCAAGTGTCACTTTTTGACATAAGCGACTCTGGTCTCACATAAATTGAAATATTTATCATAATTTTTACGTTGTACAGGTTGGTTTGATGGATGAATTCATCAACCATACAAACCTAATAAAAGTGTAAAATTAAAAGTCTTTCCGTTATCGAAAAATGAATTTTAGTACAAGCCGTTTTTTTACCTACGAGGGCAGAATAATAGTAAAACATTTTACTTGACTTATATTTTTACTTCCTTTTTTTATGTAACATTTCCGCCTACTTATTTTTATTTTTAACAAAATGGGACCGTCTAAAGTAATTGGATTAAGTAAAATGTGTTTAATTAACATTAAAAATGCGAAGTTTGTTTCTTTAAAGCAACTTGTGGAGTGTTTTGTCAACTGGT
This sequence comes from Micrasema minimum, assembly GCA_022494985.1. Taxonomy (NCBI): domain Eukaryota; kingdom Metazoa; phylum Arthropoda; class Insecta; order Trichoptera; family Brachycentridae; genus Micrasema; species Micrasema minimum. The sequence continues at coordinate 27,930 of JAGVSP010000678.1, forward strand.
TTCAAGAAACTCCATCGTCAAGACATTTATCTACTGTAGATTCTGATCATCTGGCCTTCATGTGTGATCAGGATACACCGCATTTGGTGTACTAATGCAGTGCTTTATGCACTATTAAATGCGGATAAGGAAGACGGAGGAAGGAGATATAGACTTCTGCTTTGTAGGTGAAAATTGCCGTTGTAACCTTGATTCTATTTTTTTCTAAAATAATACTACTGTTTTTATAGCAGCAACCTTTAGCCAATGAAATCCGTATGTATTGATCAAAAATAATTTAAGAATGCCCAATATATGATAATCAATTTATAAATTAACCATGTAGCATTACTTTTGCTTTCATAATTAATACTTCTTTTATATTTCTTGTAATTCTTCAGTTATAAATTTGTACACTTGAAAGCGCATACGCAATAATCTGCAAAAATTCCAAAAAAAGGGTCCCATTTTTAAAATGAATTCTTTAAAACTCACGCTCACAATCTGATTTTTAATTATTTTTTTTTACGTAAACAATTTATTTACTAAAATAAAATATAATACTATAATAATACTTAAAACTAAACAACTTTGTCCTGTTAACTTATTGCAGTTCTACAAAACAGATGTGTTCAAATTGTTGTGGACATCAATTATTCTTTGGCATTCTTAAATTATTTAAACTCTGAATTTAATGGCCAAATCGTTATAGTAGACCATGCTTCACACATTTACTATAGCTAGCTTCCTCGGAGAAACCTTTCTAAAACCAGTAAAATGCATGTATCATGGTCCACTATTAAGGTGTTACCCTAACATAAAAAATACTGATTGTATATTTCAAAATGGGTGTTTTTAAATTTTTGCTTCTGGCGATCTTCCCGGGGACATTTGATGACTAGTTTCGGAGACTTTGGACTGTCTGCTCTTGGAGCGCTCTAAATTTTACTCTATTCGGATTCTCAGTGTCAAATTTGTGTTTTAATCGGTGGAAAACGAACCAAGTTCGCGGTTTCGGAATGTGACTGTTAGATCTAAGTGGTAAAACCTTCTGCCAACCACTTATCTGTGTAACTAGTAGTAAGAAATAGATATTTTTAGGCTTGAAAATGCATTTAAGAAGTATCGTGTGGAAAATGTTATGTCTAAATGTAAAAAAAATTACTAGATTTAAGGATTCTAAAAGTGTAATGTGTTATGTGCTGCGGATTAAAAATAACACTTGTTCTTAAAATGTGTCTATTAATTTTAAAACTGACTAAGTGTAATATTGAATGCTTTACTTTTTAGATTTTTTTTTCATTAATCTAGCTTCTAGCATCTTAATATAAAACTAAGCAAAAGTGCCGAATCAATTCATATTTTTGGGATTCATATCATTCCCGCTTTCACTCACGCACGGATTGAACAAAGATATGATTGGGTGAATGTTCATTTCTATGTTAATCTGTATGTAATGTTTGACTCACAAAATAAAATCCAAGCAAATCAAGTAAAGCAATTCGGAATGTTGTCTCTGAGACCACCTTGATTGTTTGAGCTGGTTTTGTGGTTAATAAACACTGATTCAATATTATTTACAGCCATAGAATATTTTAGATCTAGAATAAAAGTAACAAGTAACATGATATAAGTTATGTGATTGCTTAAACTTTCATTTCAAAATCTCTTTTGGTTATGTTGATTGCGTTTTGTTGGGTTATCATGTTGAGCATTGGTTTTATTGCCAAAGTCTTAGAATGCACAGAAGTATCCACCATCTTGTCTGATGTAATATTCTTAAATAAAACTAGAAAAATAGTCGATTGATTGACAATGTAGAATTTTACCCACGAATACCTTTTTTGCCAGCATTATATGTAATATGAAGATACTTAATTGTTTTTTACCAATTAGGAAATCAATTATTGTACATGATGAAATGAATAGCTACCTACTGTGTAATCATTTAAAAATGTCTATGTAAAAGCCCTATGGGGCGTAAAAACAATAAAATGATATCTGTCAAAGTAATTTTACTGTATCAGTCTTGGATTGAGTCAGGTGTAAAGAATTCTGATATAAAATTAGAATTATGGTACCAAGATACTCCTGAAAAGATTTTTTAAATACTTTAATTTGTCTGTAAGACTGGGCACGGGCAGACTGACTGAGCTGATCCATGCAACAGCTCGAATGTCACATTAGAACTGCTATTTTCTGTATAGCGACTGCTCGTAGCAGTCTGTATCTACTGAAATAGTATGTGTATGGGACACTCTTACGGACATTGTTATTTTATCATCAAATCAAATGTGTTATTGTATTCTACTATATAGTACAAAAGATATTGGAAAGCCTAAATGAACTGCCAAAGTAGGCGTCATTGGTAGAAAAAGAAACAAATTGAGTTTTTAAAATATCTATATTGCTCACCTGATAGATTGAATTATACTTGTGATGAAAATTGTATGCTTATGCTCTTTTTTTCATAACTCTTGTCTTCTTTTGTCATCGGCATTTTCGTATTTGTCAATTTTTCCCTTTTGGATCTATGTACCTTTTTTTTAAAAACATTATTTGAATTTCTTAAAAAACTGTCACATTTTATCAAAGCATTGAATGTAAAAAAATCATTTAATTTAGAATGTTACCCCTAATTTGATGACACATTATACATGGCATCATTTATCATCATCCCTTATCCATTCCTTATGTAGAGAATATGGATTCCACAAACTGCCTCCAAGCTAAGCGATTGGCCGCCAGCTCCTGTGTGTCTTCCCAAGTCAGGTCCACAATAGGGTGGCCCAAAAATGTTCAATTTACCCTACACCTCAGGGCACCCGCTAAGTTTTTTTACTTTAGTTGATAGTAGTTAAGTGCTAAAATTTCAATGTCCTAGGTGGAATAAAAGGCTATGCTCAACGTCTCCAAGGTTTTAAAAATTTTTGTAATTTTCCATGTAAAAAAAAAAAAGATTTTTTGTGAAAGAAATACCAAGAAAAATGTGTTAAAGAGTTGAAAAAATTAGAACTATCAATGGTTTGTTGTGAGGAGTGCTTTTATTCAAGTGATTATTTTGGACTTTTTGTGAAAATATGGCTTTGTCGTCATCTACTATAACACGTCAAGCGGACTCTATATTTCTTGATAGGTGTCAAAGATTTAGAACCAATATCTAGATTTAATTAGTTACCATTCATCATCAATATTATACTATGAAATAAACTAATTTACTACTTCCCAGGTAGTTGTACTTAATTTAGAACAACCCTCGAAATGCCAGATTTTTTCATATGTTTTTTCTTTATATTACATACCTTTGAGCACTGTCTTCCAATTAGAATATTAGCTTCAAACTTTACCTGAATACTTGTTTTACCACTGATAAAAAAATTAGTGGGTGCCCAGACATGTCAACTAGTTTTGAAATTTTTAATATATGTATAATATGGGCCACACTAGTCCACGTCCCGTAGTTTTACTGAGTTGTCAGACTGTTAGCCAAATTTGTGTTCCTACGCTATTTAAAGTTATTTTAATAATCACGACATGTTTGTGTTTCACAAGGGACGCGGGATCTTTGGGCTCGTACCCGTCGGTGAACACGTGCGTACACTACCTCATTTTGCCCGAGTACTCCTCCAAGGAAAGCCTCCGCATTTATTAAATGGACGCCATAACGAGTGGCTTCCACCTCATTAACCGAGTGGTGACATATCACCTCTGTATTTTTTTACTGATTACTTTCAATCACACTTTAAAGTTCCCATCAAAGATAATTCAATTTGGATAATTCAACGTAGACACTAGCTATTTTTATGATCTTTGCTGTAAATAAGTATTATTGTATGTACATTATTACCAAATCATGTAAGTAAAATAAAATTAAAACATATGTATTGAAATAAAAAGTCGAATGTTTCATTTTAGTAAATATTTTATAATTGGAAGTTCGCTTTATAATTTTTATTAATACATTAATTGAAAATGTGGTAATACTGCTTTTCATTAGAAAGAAATCGCAACTAATAATTACTATGACTAAAAATTAGAGAATTTGTATTATTTTTTCTCATTATTATTTTTGAAAAATCATAGTGAAGTCATAAGACACATTATCACCAGAAAACAGTCAAATTAAAGTTAAGTAATTTCCGATTTAAATTTGCATGAAAAAAGACAACTCATATCTTCTTCAACGTCATATACATTTTAATCATTCTGTTCCCTCTAACAAGAAATTGAGACAGTTGTCTATAATCTGTAACATGACATAAGGAAAGAAGAAAATTTTAATCTAAGAAAATTTTTATCATGGGTGAGTAAGTACATATTCTCTTCATAAATCTCTAAAATATTGAATATTGCAAATTAAAGTACAAGTGAAATCACTTTTTTTTTTCTTATGATGGTATAATATTATTTTAATTTCTGGAAATAATTTTTAAAATGTTTCGTCAACATATTAATATAAAAATAATGATAAACAATGCTTGTTTATCTTAACTCATTTTATATTTCTTTACAATTAGTTGTAACATTTTTGCTTCTTCCTACCGTATTTTATAATGATTATATTGATTCCATTTTATAAATTCTTCGGACTGATAAAAGATGTAAAATAAAATATGCTCAAAATTTTGTTTTTAAAAAAATCTTCCAATTTTTTACCTCTCTTTTAGATTTGAAATTGTTTTCGAAATTTTGAGCTCAAAATTATTTGTGTTCATTTTAATTCAGTAATTTCTTATAACTTAAATGTAAACCTAAGTAAGTATTCGTAGGTCACCTTAGATTTTAAGTTAAAAGGTATTGTACGCCGAGATCTATTAGGATAGAAGAATTGTGTTTTTATAATATTTATTTGAATACCTCAACTCAGGTTTTGCCCAGTAACGTATTCATATTTTTTTATAAGAAATGTCAAAATAAATTAGAATGTCCGTAACCCAATGATTCCTTTATATTATTTTTTTTATTCAGTTTAATTTAGACTTTATATTTCCAATAAAAAATGTTTAAAATTCTCCATTTCGGTATTAAAAATAATTACTATTGTGCCATACTGTAGTAAAATTTTTGCTATTTTATCATAAAAAATTTTTTCATTGTTAAAAACAATAAATTGTATTTTTGGGGCACAATTTTTCACATATTGCATACAATAACTTTTTTTTGCACCTTTACAGTGTAATTAAAGCTTATCGACTCCCTTAATTTTAAAATTCGTTCGAGTGACAAAAAGCAACATCATGAAATAAGCAAAATAGGTTACTATTTTCCATAGTTTCTAAATTAATTTATGGCATATATGTAAACTAGTTTAACTATATTTACCTACATTTATAGTTTTAGTTCTTAAAATTTTGTGATTAAAATGATTATCCGTATCGCAGTATTTCTAAATAGATCTAAAGATATTTTATGTCTTACGTCGTCTTATAAAATTATTAGCACTGTGTATTTTAAATTGGAACTCTGTAAATAATATATGAAAATCTCAATATTTTATTATGAAGTAATAATACAAATGTCGTGTTACAATGTGTAGTAAATATACAGATGAATCTCATAATTAAATCTTTAATTTTTCCATAATCGTCTCAAAACCAATACCAGTTAGCCAAAGAATATAGAACAAAGAGAAGTGGCACTAGGCCACTCCCCATACAAAAACTTGGTGCCGAAAACAATTCTATGTTCCCATTGCAAGCGTTGCAGTGTTGCTAGGTTACTATAAAAAAAACGTAGTGTTTTGTCAAACTGACATTTTAAGACTGAAATGTGCATACAATAAAGGAACATTTTTTTTTCATACAATTTTTTTTGACAGCTGTATTTAAATTTTTATTATTTTTATTTATTTACACCCCCATTCCGACTTTTTTCAATATAAGTTTATGCGGTGGCTCAGTATCACGCTATTGAGTGCTTTTTTTCCCACCAAAAACGTTTTTTTATGCAAAATATTCACTAAAACATCACACTAATTTTTCTCCATACTAAATTTTCGCATTCCGACAAGAACTTTAATTGGTGGAAAAAAAACTCTGCGGCCCCCAGTTTTTTGTGGTAAATCGAAAATAAACAAAATTTCCAGTTCAATGACATCTTAAAACCGCATCTAGCTGGAAAATTAAGTAAATTATAACGTTTTCAACTTTGTTTAATGAGTTGTATGAATATTTTGCATAAAAAACATTTTTGGTGTAAAAAAAGCACTTGTATCCGCCACGATGAGACTCTCTGGTAACTTCGTCCGAACGAGGATCGAAAATGGAAGAGGACTTACCAGAGAGCTGACTCAAGGGCGGGATATGAAGATGAAGGACCACCAGGAAGGGCGAAGTATCCTGGAATACCCTGGAACACCACGTCGAACTGGCGCGGCGGGACACAAACGAGGGGCACAGCACACTTTACTCACTATTGGTCGAGGGGATTCGGGAATTGGAATCTGGAAAGCTTGGAGATGGATGACGAGTATCGAGGGTATAACGAGGGTGGATAGAACGAAGAAAGATCAGAGAAGGACGGATGTTGCGAGGTCAATGTTGCTGCGCTGAGCGAATATTCGAGACTGAATTTTAGTTGGATAACAGGTGACAAAACGGAACGGAATGGGTGAAGGTAGGCGATACATTTTGGAGAGGAATTCGAACTACCTATACCAGAGAGTATCAATAATGGCCAAACCATAGCTGCCCGCCTTGAAGTCTTCGACTTCAAAACACTTCGCGGTTGAAAGATTTTATTAGAGGGATAGCGACACAATAATGAAATAAATAACGATTTTAAAGAAATAATAACGAAACAAACAAACAACGACGAAATTAATTTTTAAGAATTACATTAAAGGGTTATTTCGAAAGGAGGGATAAAAAACAATGTGAGGCGCGTTCATTACCGTAGGTAGGACGGCTAAGTAAATTTATTTTCGAATTTTGATCGCTATTATTCGGCAATTTTCCGGATGAGAATTTGAAAGGATCGCTATAATTATAATCCCGAGCATCTTCAAGGGCGAGAGTACGAGTTTTCCCCATGACAATATAACCGAGCGATGTCTCTAATGCCACGAGATCTTCAGCAGGATTTGAGATTTTTCCTGCACGTATTAATGATCCGAAAAGTTCAACACCAAGTATTCCGTCAATTTCATGAGGTTGATAGAAAAATGGATCGGCTAAATATTTATCCTTGACTTGAGAAAAGTTTTTCCTGTTGAAAGGAAATGTAGGTAAGTTGTCCGTAACCCTTTTTACAACCCACGCGTTTACTTCGTAATTTACATTTGAATGGATACGCGAAGCTAGATTAAATGTTGATGAGCCAACAACTGATTTATTATAACCCGATATACCTTGAACCACCGATCCGGAGGAATTAATATTTATTCTTGATCTTTTACAAAATTTCTCCGAATGGTCTGCGTTTCTAGAGGATTTTTTGAGGTTGTAACTAAACTTAAATCATTTTTTGAGGTCCTCGAGCGATCTTCCGTTTTTGGTTTATTAAAATCGGTTCGATATAAATCTTTTTCATCTAATAAAGCCGGTGGATTTATATGTAACGATGTGTGATGCGAGTTACTACATATAGCACATTTATTTAATGATTTACATTGCGATTTCGGATGATTCCCAAGACAATTCAAGCAACGACGATGTTTTGTGATAAATCTTTTCCTCTCTTCTGGATCGAGCATTGCGTACTTATCACACTTATATAATGTATGTTTTTCTTCACAAAACGGACATACAAATTTCAAAGAATTATCATAAAACTTTTTTTGAATGCGAACTAATCATAAACGTCTGTAGACGTTCAGCTTTTGGTACTTCCGAATTGCTCAGCCGACTTAATATTTTTACCTGCTCTCTTATAAATTGCACTAAATTTTCGAATGTTGGTATAGATGAGTCTCTATAATTTTTGCTCAAACATTTTAACCGATTCTGCGTCTAACACGTTTAAACTCATATTTAAAAGTATAAAAATCGAACAGATCTGGAATATCTATCTGTTGCAACGATAAAACCGATCCTGCAAATGTTTCCAAAAAGTCTTCCAAAGCGTTTTACGGAGGAACTTTTTAATTGGTTTGAATTTAAACAATTGATTTAGGTAAACCGTAGCTAATGTGCGGCTGTCCTCATATTTATTTTTCAAAGTTTTATAGATAAGTTCGTAGTTTTCCGCGGAAACGATTATCCCATTTAGAATATTTCGAGATTTTCCAAGTAAACAACTAACGAGGTATTGAATTTTTTCATAATCGGTCAAGTCTGAATTTAAATGAACTAACGAATTGAAATTTGGGTAAAACAATCTCCAGTTTTGTATCTGGCCGTCGAAAGTAATCAATTCGATGCTTCTTAATTTAGGCTGTCGACGTTTTTCTCCTTCTACAGGCGCAGGCGGTTTGGAATCATTCATTTGATCCCGAGCGTTTCTTTCCCGATACTGTATAAAACATAGTAATTCGTCAAAGGACTGCCTGTAACGAAAGTCCACTTCATAATCGGGGTCCATTTCGATTTGTAACTCGATTTGTTTATCCAACGTTTCTAAAAATTCACATCTATTTTGATCTAATGTTTCAGTCCTAATGAGAAAATCAGTAATTTTTTCTTTAGTTGATAAATCTTTACTCAAATTAAAAACATTATTAATCAATCCGTAAATACTGGCTAATTTTGCATTTAGCATTTTTAACTTTTTGTCTCCTACATTTTTGTTCGCCATCTTGAAAACCGATAGTGTAAATATTTATAACGCAGTAAATTAGTTCGAGTTAAATTAAGGATATGTAATATAAATATACGAGGTCAATAAACTATTATAATTACGGACGAACGTTAGTGCAGCAAATAAACTGGTTATGAATAGTAGGTGAAGTGCACAAAATGTAACAATAATTTAACTAGTGAAAGAATTAACACAAAATATAAATATGTTAACGCGTCAATATTATAATACTATATCTACAAATATAATATCATAATCAACTTGATTTTATTTTTGTTGATGGAATTTTAGATTTTAAACGGGTTTATAACATTTGAAAAACGAGGGGTTCTTTAAATCCGGTACGATAGGACCAAATGGATCCGCCACGATGAGACTCTCTGGTAACTTCGTCCGAACGAGGATCGGAAAATGGAAGAGGACTTACCAGAGCTGGACTCAAGGGCGGGATATGAAGATGAAGGACCACCAGGAAGGGCGAAGTATCCTGGAATACCCTGGAACACCACGTCGAACTGGCGCGGCGGGACACAAACGAGGGGCACAGCACACTTTACTCACTATTGGTCGAGGGGATTCGGGAATTGGAATCTGGAAAGCTTGGAGATGGATGACGAGTATCACGAGGGTATAACGAGGGTGGATAGAACGAAGAAAGATCAGAGAGAGAAGGACGGATGTTGCGAGGTCAATGTTGCTGCGCTGAGCGAATATTCGAGACTGAATTTTAGTTGGATAACAGGTGACAAAACGGAATGGAATGGGTGAAGGTAGGCGATACATTTTGGAGAGGAATTCGAACTACCTATACCAGAGAGTATCAATAATGGCCAAACCAGCACTCAATAGCACCATACCGAGTCACCGCATAAACCTATTGTGAAAAAACTCGGAATGGGGGTGTAAATAAATAAAAATAATAAAAATTTAAGTACAGCTGTCATTTTTTTTTTATTGTATGAACAACAAAAACAAGAGCCCTTTCGCAATGACGACACGTCCTATATTTGTGGCACTTGAAAAACGAATGATATGATTGGTTGGAATATACCAGCTTCTTGAGAAAGTTGGCACTCGTACCATATGCCAGTGCCCCATCCTTGTATCTTTAAAGATCCTTGTGGTTAGCACATTAGGTTACCATGCATGAGTTTGCGGATTTGATTTCAGACATAGTCAACCTAAAATATCTATTTAAGGTGATTTTTCACACAAAAATATTTCATTTGTGACATCTTGGACAAACGCTTAAACACAAAACTTGCCTTTGCATAAAATATTATCAAGATTAATTTACTGTATTTGGTATAGTGCCCTATGGACCATTAGGTGCAGATAAGAGAATATTGGTGTACTGCTGCAATTCCATATGCACCATTGCAATAAGAACCAGAAAGAGGACGGGAGAAATTAAATGAAAGACAAACGGTACAAAAAGAAGAGTTTTATTTAAAAATGAATAATTAATGTTAAACGTCTACAACATAATTAGGATGGACCACAAGGAGTGGGTCGTCTTCTGCTTCATCGGGTTGTGATTTCGCTGACTTCAAGCCCGTCGTAGAAAGGGGGATTATCACCTGATCCTGTAACCAAACGTGTTACTTTAAATCCATCACCATTTTTACGATATGTCTTTGTTTTGTATTCAATAGTAGAAAGATGAGGACAAGTAAATTTTTGTGATATCAAATTGAAGAATGAATGATAAGTTTGAAGAGAAACAGTGTGTTGTGCAATTTTATTAAATTAGATTTTAAAAAAAATCAGAACAAGAATTCACTAGAACGAGAGTTTCCATACAAATTTTCTAAAAATATTCGCTTCCTAGGACTAATTTCATAACACCACTCAGGCCAATACACGAAACGTGTGATGTAGATGTCTAGTGATGACCTAGATGCCTATTGATGACGTAGTGGTAACTAGACACCTCTGACATAGAATGTAAAAGGGATATCAAGTATGGAATGTCGATTCTCTGAATTTTCTTGTTGTAAGCATGTCTTTTAAAATCAAATTAAAATTTTGTCAATTGAGGCATCAAAATAAAATTCTTGTCAAATTACGGACTTTTCCTCCAACTTCCACTCTATAAGTCTAGTAAGTATTGATTCGTATGTGTAGCTTTAATTATTTTTTTTAAAGTAATATTTAGTACAAATCTGAGCTTTTAAAATGAAAATAACTACTTAACCATCCGAGCGTTTATTTTACTTTTGACAGCGCGATTATGTATCGATTTAGGGATGTCCTAATGCGTTACCAAATCGATTTGACATTTATATTTTATTTTTGCTCAACATTTTGTAGTTTATGTTTTCAACCCAGACGTTTAAAGCAGAGTTTATATTACGAAAGCGCTGTCGTAAATTTTTTTTTTTTTAACAGTCTTTATTCAATAAAAAATATTACAAAAAATACATAATTTCTTGGCAAAAGAAACTTTAATATACAGTCCGATAAACTCCTTAATTGGAGTTTGTCATCGGTGCAGGAGCTACAGAAAACCCAAATATGCATAGGACTATTTTATTGTCGTAATGTAAATTGAGAAATTCTGTGTCGCGACAAACAAAGAAAAAAAAACAAATAGGTTTTAATTTAAATCACATTATATTTTTTCATGGAAAAAAATCAACTTGAATAATCCTCGTTGCATAAGTAGGCTCAATAAACATCGATATCGATAAATATCGGAGCTAAAGAACATGTGCTTCACTATCGTAAAGAAAAAAACATGAAGTATTGCATTTTTTTCGGTCTATGGTTGCCTGTCAATAATTACGGAACTTTATAGGCGCCCATCTGTCAAAAGTAAAATAAAACGCTTGGAAGATATAGTAGTTATTACAAACTACTTGATAATTTTCTTCTAGCATTTTCTTACTTGTCTATCTACACTTATTTAGTATGTGTCGGTCCAGTACTTCAGATTGAAAAGCCTTTTTGTCACACTGATAAATCAATTTAGCGATTCTGTTGAGGCTTTTATCAAAGTACCGTTGATAAAAATTTCCTTCTGATTCCCTAGCTTCTGTATAACTTCTGAAAAAGGGCATAGTTGCTCAATAGTTTCACATACCTGTGTGGTCTATTGTGACGGATCCCCTTGGCTTGTTCTCACTCCACTTTAGGGCCCTTGAACAATGCACTGGCATCTTGCAGACTTGCTCTCAATCGATAAAAAACAAATGATTTTACACCTCAAACTTTTCTGCTAGAAGCTAACTAATAGGTTAGTAACTAAGATCCGATGGAGAAATTCCACATTGTAAATCTCGACTTGCTCAGAGATATGCACATGTGTATGGAGCCGTTTAATTCGGGAGGCTAACTGACAATAAAAAGGCATTGTCAAATTTTCCAAATTTTCATCTTTTAAAAAATTAACACAATGATTGCAATTCTATAAGTATTGCATACATATTTCAATATTAACAAGTGATTACAAAAATTTTTAATTATTTTGAGGTGCAACGTCACCACATTCCGCGTATCAGAATACACTTTTAGATAAAAGATAAGCGTGTTTGGATAGGGTCTAAAATTTAATATTAATTATTCTAAAGGAGATAAATCAATTATTTACAGTGCACATAAAACTTATGTACAAATGCACTATTATTATTCTAGTTTTGTTGAATTTTTAGGGAGACAATTGTTCTCCCTTTTAATTACGATTGTTTGCAGTAAATTCATAATATTATTGTACGATTAAAAAAATTTTTCCAGATAGGGACACAGTCAGTGTGAACGCATCCTCTTAAACATCAATGTAAAGTGTAAAGGCAGATAACATTTAATAAAGACTAAAACAAATGCTACAAATAATAGCTACTGAAAATCTATTTTTCTTTCTTCTGGTAAATTTATGATCTTTTTTTTTTTATTTACATTTACACTACTTTAAATTATGTGTTATTTTTTAAAAACGACTTATTGTCACTCTTTTTAACTGTGCAGCCAATTAATACTCCAAAGCCCGAAGTAAATAGCAAAAATTACATTTTTTGTTAATTTTTTTTAATGTATAACGTTTTTATATCTATTCTTTGTAAACATATAAATTTTTTCTTTAAACGAAATTTAAAAAAATATTATTGTAAAAAACATGCAGAGTACGTTTTATGATTTTTAATACTATAATCGCAAATTTAAATCATGTCTGAATATAAACATTTATGTAAATAATTACCGGCTTAAGTGCCCTCGCATTTCTCATGTAGGTGGTGTGGAGGACCTTATTCCTCAAATGACAAGTGAGCTTCTTCTTAGGCACAGAATCCCCATTTACGTGGTGTTCTCCGTGGCCCATGTCGAAATGCTCCACTCCGATAACGCTGGACTACAGTTAAATCCTCACTAGAATACAAATATTCTGAATATAACGAGTTTAACATATTAAGTATACATCTGCTTCTATTTTTTTGGTATCACATAGTATACATATTTCAAAAAAGAGCATAAAATTTTCTGTGAATATAGAAAAATAAAACAAAGAACCTCAAAACCGTCTGAGCAATCCATTTTTAAACCGGTAAATCCAATTGGTAGCGTCGCGGTCTCTGAGCCCAGAGATCGTCGTTTCAAATCCCCACTTCAACACGACTCGATTTCTATTTTCAAGCACAAGCCGCTTATGCTTTATTGAAAACAGTATTTACGAATTGAAATAATCATAAAATAGCATAGATCTCTTTTTTAATTTAATATTAAAAAATAAGCGAGATATTGATTGATTTCAGTTATTTAGAACATTACAGAAAAAATCCAATTCATTCTAAATACAATACAATAATAAATCATACATGACAATAGATAGATATGTTAGTATAATGATATAAAGAAGTATAGAAAGAAAAATTAAAAGTTAGAAAGTACTTTCCTAACGGAAGACCCACTGTCGTGAAATATGTCGACATCCGAGGTGATGCGATTAAGTAACAAGATTGCTCTACCAACAGGCATAACCATTGGCAGGTTGGTTCTGCATATTGGCAGGTAAAACAAACGATGCTGTCTTTGTCGAAGATAGTTATCAGGTAGAAACAGACCTACATCCATCAGAATTTCTGAGTTATGTATGCGACCACCAATCACCTGAAAGAAGGGAACACCCAAATGGACGTCCCTCCTCCTCCATAATGACTGATAGCCTAGCATCCCTAGTAAAAAGTCGGTTGGGAATAGCCAAGGATAATATCCATATTCCTTTAGGTACAGATAGCGCAGAAATTTCTTCTGTACTCTCTCTACCATCAAAGAGTATCGAGCCGCATGTGGCGACCAAATAATCATATAATATAACCATATAAAGTTAGAATTTTGTAAAGGTTTTATATGACATGAGATCGGTGATGTCACTGATCACATGAAAACCCAAGCTTTACAAACGGAAGAAAAATTCAGTGTACAAACTCATTGTTGTTTAATTACCAGAATGTCCATTGGTTACAGGGTGCTCTGGGTCCACGTCCATGGAGGGCTGGAACTGTGGTTCGTCCTCATCCAAATGTATGTCGGGCTGCTCCACTCGGATAATTGATTTGTTTAACAATCTACAACATACGAAACAACAGATTTCAATATCAGGGCTTTATACATATACAGTTTTGGTAAGGTATCTCAATCATGGAAGTGAATGTAGTACGAAAAATACAGAAAATTCAGCAAGAATTATTATTTATAAACAGTACTAGTTTATTATAAGCACCCATTACTAGAAGCTATACCATTCCCAGTTCAACCTAATTCTTCTGGAAGTTTTGGCGTTTAACTTTCCCATACAAACGTATTCCTTGATTTTCTCCCTGGAATTTAACATTAGAGCAATGATTTTTCACACATTTCAGATATCGACCAGATATGTGTATCTATCCTCTTATTATTTAAACAATTTATTTATTTAAAACTTCATGTACAATTACATAGCAAAAGTACAAGGGCGGGCTTATTGCTTTTAAGCAATATCTTCCAACCAACCCTCAGTTATTAAGTGATGATTTTTATTGTACCGAGTATTGGTGGAAAGACACAGCTTTAAAATTACATAGCATTACTTACAAGATTAATATACTTACTTAAATATGATTGGGGAAATGGAAGAGAGGAAGGAAGGAAAGGGATAGGGAAGAGGATGAATGAAGGATGTTTTAGAGGTTTTAGGAGAGGTAGTTATGCTTCAGACGTTTCTTAAAAACAAATACGGAGGGCGCATCTTTTACATCCTGTGGTAAATCGTTCCATAATCTTGCGGCCTGGACAGTGAATGATTTCGTAAAAAAGGAAGTGTGATGCCTAGAAGAACAGTGTTTTTTCATTCGATGAGAGGTAAATAAAATTATCTGCTAAGTTTATCTCCTTTATCAAATAAAATATCAAATAAATAAGACGATGCAAACACGTATCGGACCGATATGCTCAAATGTTAAATTTCAGGGAGAAAATCGAAGGATACGTTTGTATAGGAAAGTGGCCGCGAGTCACGTGGTCTTAAGCATTGCGAACTTTTCAGGTGAGTCCGCACCAATCAAGCATGTTCACATAGTATATGAGTTGAGAAGTTTCATAGTAGATGCATGGAGAAGTTTCTATACAATTCTAATGTTTTCTGGGTCTTTTTACAATATAACAAAAGCTTACCGATATGCTTCCTGAACATAGGCGGAGGTGACGTGTGAGCTGCAGTGCATCTTGGCCATTGCTTCCGACAGCCGGATCATAGACTCCAGCTGTCGAACTGTGATGCGCCATGTGGACTTGGTGCTTCCTCCAGTACTGTCTCTCTGTCTCAGCTGCCCGTACAGGTCCACCAGCAGCTTCCCGGCTTCCTAACCAAACAGCCAAACAAACAAATGTCAAATTATCTCTATATAATTAGGCACAAAGACACTGTTTTGGAAAGAATAAATTATTTGAGAACACAGATGGAATTAAGATGAGATCACTGATTTAACAATGTCCAGAAAAAGGATAAAATTCTTGTCAACATTGTCAGAAACATTAAGGGATTGAGGGATTGGTGCATCTATTCTTGGGCAATCTGTGGACCACGATGCTAAGCATTGAGCAGCGAGATGAAGAAGTAGAATGTAAAGCCCACTTTATACGGGACAGTTTACTGTGCATTTTCTTGTTCAGAAAACTACACAGTTTCTTGTACCGTTTTCTGACCAATAATAACTGCGCGGTGTGAATTTTACCTTTACACGGCACAGTTTACTTGTCTGTAGGCATGCGCAGAATGCGACAGTCGGACCACCATAGAAAACACAGTCGGACTGCCATAAATGTTGCCATACTAATTATCTGTATCGTCGCCTATCTTATCGATTTTTTGCAGATCTATCGATTTTGTGGAGATTTATCGAATTTACTGAAAATGTACAACCGATTTACCAATTTTGGAGTCATTTTAATGCAATATTTTATGCAATTATAAGCGCAGATAAATTCAACATATTATTATGAATAACTTTAGGAACTTCTACCGATTTTACATTTTGGCAACATTACTCTTCTGTCAAATACTCATTATTCGATATTTTGAATTTCGATCTAGGATGTCAGTTCATATATTATTTATTACATTATATTCATAATCGCCATAGTATAAGTTTATTAATATTTGTAATATTACCGATACTATTGAATATTATACGTATTATACTGTCGTAATCGCCGCGGGTGATGCGCGCGCCAAAACTGTGTGGAATTAGCGCACAGTGAGAATCTGACACTAGCACACAGTTTTTCATCCAGTTTTAGCTTTAAGCCCGCTATATATGGGACAGTTTACTACACAGTTTTCTGTGCAGTCTGAAAACGGTCCCGTATAAAGCTAAAACTGCATGAAAAACTGTGTGCTAGTGTCAGATTTAAGCTGACATGACAGTCAATGTTTTTTATGTAAAACTTTTAAGTAGTAGACATTGGTTTATTGTATGTTTTTAAATACGTAAAAAACCAATAACATATTTACATTATTAGCTAAATATACAATTTCCTGAGAGCAAACATACGATAATAACTTACAATCGCGTTTCAAAAATACACATATTTAGCGTGTCTTTTGACAGAAGTTTAACAGACTGCACAGTTTTCTGAACAAGAAACTGTGTAGTTTTCTGAACAAGAAACTGTCCCATATAAAGCGGGCATTATACGGGACAGTTTTCAGACTGCACAGGAAACTGTGTAGTAAACTGTCCCATATATAGTGGGCTTAAGGCAAGGTAGGCACTGCTTTAAAAAAAATTATTGACACAAAACAGGTACTAGGTACACCCTTTTACTTTGTGCTCATTTCCGGGTTTATTTAATTTGTCTTTTTTCGATATCTTTTGTCATAGTATGGTTTGCAATCACATCAGTTCTGCCATGAGGATTCTCATATTCAGCAAAACATGACGTCGGCCTCTGGAATATTTGTCGGGCACGTATAAATACTATTAATCGTGCTGATAATTAGTATTACATACCTCGGTGATGATAGGCTTGAAGGAGCGTGCGAATGCGATGTACCTCCGTTAATAAACAAATTTCAAACACAGCTGTGTGAAAAACATCAAGCCATTTCAAATTAAAATCAATGCAACTATCGAACTACTACTACTAACTAGTTGTATTGGTGTACTTTGTTTAAGCTTAGACTATGATGTACTGTCGGGGCACGAGTTCATGGCGCTTCAAAGGAATGCGGCTAGTGCTGTACCGCTACACACTTATCTTGAAAAATCGATATCGATATAAATCGACAAGTACAATTAACATATATTAAACAACGCGTGTTACTTTTAAAGAAGAAGTTGGTAATATTCTTGCTAGATGAGTATAGTATGTCAGTTCACGTGGTCTGGTCTATTGTTTATTATTGGTTGAGGATGAATGGGTGGGTTATTTACGACGTTTTTTTAGTTATAAGTGAGATTTGCACCCATTTAACACACATTAACCCATAATAAAAAAACTTCGTAAATTATTCCATAATATTCGTCTCTCAACCTAACACGAACAATAGACTGACCACATGTACAGAATACTATGAACTATAATCCTTTAGCAATAATAAAACCACTTTTTTCAATTTCAATTGTATACCATCCCTTGAAAAAGAGAAATGCTGTGTTTCGGAACCCCGAGACATGCGTTATGAGAGAAGGAGATAAACTCTAATTATTAATATAATATATAATGTTTATTTTTTGCAAATATAAATGATTTTAATTCTTTAATTCAAATAATTTACATAGAATGACTACATTTCAATAAGTTTTATATATAAACAAAAATTTCAAAATATTTATTATTTAATTTGTTAAAAGTTTTTATTTTATTTAACAGTTTGAATATACCATTTAACAAATAAGTCAACAATAAGGCAAGTTATACGTCACTAAATGTCCCCATGACCTAGAATAATCGGTGGAAGAGGAACGTGGGGGGGAATCATCCCTCGCGACGCACTTCTTACCCGCAAGGCCACGAACTCGTGCCCCGACAGTACTCTGGCATAATCCATACATCGACGGTAAAAGAAAAAATTTAAGTGAGGAACATTATTATTACATTTTTTTAAAATATATCAAATACATAAATAATATTATTATGTCGCTCGGTAAACTTTTTCCTTTCAATAACTTTTTTTCTTTCCAATAAATAAACAGTAATTGAAAAATTATTACCTCTGAGCTTTCGTCTATAAGAATGAAGAAAAGATCGAATCTGGACATGATGGGCGCACTGAGGTTGACATTTTGCTGCAGTGACTTTGCACGGTCGTACCTTCCGCCGATTGGGTTGGCTGCGGCCATGATGGACGTCCGTCGCGCGTTTCAAAGTTGCTCTCACTCCCGCCTGAAAAGAATAGAAATTAATAATCGTTAATATATTACAGAAGTCGTACAAATGCATGTCGGAATTCTCCCATCAACAGACCCACTTACTGAATACAGCTTCTGCGCAAAATGCTGAGATTTTCAGATATACATATATGGAATCCATCGGCTATCCCCTTACAGCCATGACTGCCCCCTGCACGAGATGTTTCAGCTGAATCCCAACACCAACCTACGGGGGGCCACAACTGAAGCTCTATCGTCCCCAGTTCCACCTCAACCCTAAGAAAACTTCCTTCCCAGTAGGGTGTTATTTTCAGACTGGAACAAGTTGCCAGCCTAGTTGTCTACTCTACTACGGTCAAACCAGTTCAAGAACCGTTTAGATGCAGAAGGCAGACAAGAAGCAGTACAAAAGAATAGGCACACAGCAAAAGCTGCCTACCTATAAATAATAATAATAATAAATTCATAAGCAAGGCAAAAAAATAAATGTATCTCCAATTAAAAATAACTTTTTAAAAATGCCTACAATCGTAGTGAATATTTTCCGTTACCTTTGCCAGGGAGATAGTCTGCTGCTCCATAGCTTCGTGTATAGCCACCTGGTCCTGAGGATCCATCTTGTCAAACTCGTCTATGCAGCACACTCCGTTGTCCGCCAACATGAGGGCTCCCGCCTCGATCACAAAGTCAAATGACTCTTCGTCCTGTAAAACCATAATTGTTGAAGTTTTGAGTCGGTACTTAAGAGGTTGTACTGTCACATGACTTGGGAAGACTTGAGATAACCAGTGTGTTTGCTTCGGCTGCCGTCTCTGTGCCTTGCTCCTTGTGGGTTAGAGGAGAATCGGTGTTTTGTGCCGTCCTTTCCCCACGGGGTGCTTTGAGTCGGGAAATCCCCCCTTTGTGTTCTTTGTTGTCGGAATCCTTTCCTTGTGACTTGTACTCGATGTTTTTCTACCAGGTCCTTTTATACTTCTTTTTCTTATATTCTTTTGTATTGTTTTGAGCTTTTACGGCACATTTTGTTGACTGTATTAATTTGTATTCTTATTTTGTATGTTTGTGTGCATAATAAAGAAAAAAAAAAAAAGATAAATTTCAATACGGAGACACTGAGGGATCGTAAAAGGTGGCGGCATCATGATTTTTCTTTTGACTTGATCGATGCTGTCGCCCTCTTGACTTAACTTCACTTGGAAACTTTGGCCCTGTAATTTGCTTATGCATTTGCATTTGCAAAAATTTAAAGTCCTGCATAAAATAGCGTGACTGACAGAGAGTCCCCAAGGACTCTATAACAGTAGCGGGTGGAGGTGGGACGATCCCTCAGTGTCACATGACCACGGCTGTCTCTCCACACAATAGTCCTAGATTTTCTGCCCCCCTGGAATTTAGCACTAGAGCAAATGATTTCTGAACACTTTTTAGAGATCAACAAGAAATGTGGATACAAAACATCTCATTCATCTTATGTTTTTTATTTATCTATTGTTCTTGTAGATTTGGGGTTCTAGAAAATGATGTTTATTTTACATAGATAGGCTATTTTCTTCCGTCCTTGTCATGTTCTAGTCCTAGGAAGATTAAGACAATTTTGTCTCAATCTCAACAAACAAAATGATTAAAATGTTTTAGATAGTGGAAGATAGATATAGTTGTCTTTGTTTCACAGCAAAATACAAATGGAACATAAAATTTTAACGTTCTCTTTGAAAAAGCTTGTCTAGTGTTAACTTCTCACATCTCTGGGTTCTAGTCCCCATTTAATTATTATAAATGGTCTTAGTGCTGCTTGTAGAAGACTATTACATTGACAATAATGTCTCACAATGTCAAACATTTATAGCAACAATTTATTGTTAAGTAATACAATAATATTATATTGTCATATATTATGTTAAAATCAAAAAAACGAGGGATTTTTTTGGTTCTACGTGATTTTATTATTAGTTAGTGACAATTGTTTCGCCTTGTAAGGGCCATTATCAAACTGTTTGATAATGCCCGACACGCAAACAGACAGTTTGATAATGCCCTTACAAGGCGAAACAATTGTCACTAACTAATAATAAAATCACGTTAGAACCAAAAAAATCGTTTTTTGATTTTAACATAATATATCATGGAGTTTCTACAAAATAAATGCCATATCAATCAATATATATTGTCACCAAGGTACAAATGGTCTTAGTGCTGCATGTAAAGACTATTATATTGACAATAATGTCACAATGCGAACATACAGCAACAATTATTGTTACTACAATAATATAAATTGTCACCAAGGTATAAATAATGGTCTTAGTGCTGCTTGTAGAAGACTATTACATTGACAATAATGTCTCACAATGTCAAACATACAGCAACATTTTTTTTATTGTTACTACAATAATATATATTGTCACCAAGGTGAAGATGACCAGCCATGGCTTTATACATTTCTAATACCTTAACGACAGCGGCTGTCAAACCAGCAGCGGAAGAGGCCTTCCCACTCGTGTAGTACAGCGCGCGGAGTGATCTCACTAACTTGCTTCAGAAACTGAGATTTGGCTGTGCTCGGATCACCTACGATGCAGCAATTCAAGTCCCCACGAAGATTTGTACCTGAAATAAACATAGACTAAAAAACTTGCAAAAAAACCACCTAAACAGGTCAGGAGGCCAAGTAACAGAGAAGAAAAATGTCACAAACAATAAATTACTTTGGGTTTCTGTCTTCTTATCGCGAATCAAAAATCAGAACCTTCGTATTGTGACATAATAAAAACTTGCATAACATTATACTGTAGCTGAAATTCATTTATTATTAAGTATTATCACAACTTATATGATTGTGCACAAAAAACAACTTGTTCCTTAATGTCGATAAATGCAAAGTTTAGATTTTTAGCCGCAGCAGGAAATTTATTTATTTTATTTATTTATTTATTTATCTACGCCCGTTGGGCATATAACAAATACATAATATTTTATACAGTAGTTTTACAGTACTTATATAAATTTGAAATATAATTAAAATAAAACAAAATAAAATTAAAAACAGAAGAGCCAAAAGAAATAATTCGCTGAGAAAAAACTGAAATATTTTTCATAGAATCAAAGTAATAATATAAATAGAATAAAATTAAAATAAAGACAAAAATAATTATTTACATAAAAATTATTACAAAAAATAAAAATTACATAGAATTAAAGTAATTTATTAAGAGGACTTGAATCTCTGGATATTGACATTGAATAAATCGATTGACCCGCATGCTCGTTACCCAACCACTGTGTAATCTGGGTATAGGAGAATGAACATAATAGTTAGTTCTACCACTGCCACAGTGGAACAGACTTTTCTGTCTAGTACTAACTGTAGGTACTTCTAAACTCTATTCCACCGAGCAACTCAGGGCAATCGATCGTTGAATGTAAGATATGTAGAGGAATACGAGATCTGTCATAACTCTCCTGTCACAAAGGGTTATGTTCAAGTTGGTCTTCCTTTAGAAGAAACTTGTAATACATGAGTTCTGTGGCAAATGTGGTAATATTTATTTTTTATTTTTTTTTTTATTTATTAATAATAAATTTGTTTACATCAAAATACATATTATGTGAATACAATTTATCAGAAAATTACAAAGTAACATAAATACATAGAAAAAAGATTTTAATTTTTTTTATATATATAAACAAAAATCCCACAAAGGCATGAGCCTGTTCGTGGGTATACAAAAATGTCTGTTAGATGCTCTTATAATATTGGCAATTAACATTATACAAGTTTTTTTTTTTTAAATTAAAAAAAATTATAATATAAGTAAAGGAAGAGAGGGGAAGAAACAGTATTTACATAATATAGATGGTTAGAAAGAAATTTACTTTAAAATATAACGAATTTATTTTATAAAAAGAAAGAATCTATATTTTTGGATTGTATCCAGATCTTTATAATAGTTTTTTAAACGAGAATAAATTTTAAAAATTTGAAATAGTTATATTTTTATCAGAATGCAGAGAATTTACGAGTTTTGGTGCTATGAAATGTGCGTGTCTCTGAGCTAGCCTCGTTTTACAATGTGGGATTTCTAGCACACGGTTCCTTCTTTGACTAGTCCTATTAGAGTTTCTAGTAAAAAAGTTTTGGTGCATATAAACAAATTTAAGACATTGCAGACAATAAAATTTGTCTTAATCCCAATTAAATTAGCTTCCTGAAACAGTTGAGGGAGGGAAATGTTCTATTTTTATGGAGCATTATTTTTATTATTAATTTTTGAGCAATTTCCAGAGCTTGATATGGTTACTAAAAGCTCCCCCCCCACCCAATTATTCCATAAGAAAGCAATGATTGTACCAATGAATAATAAACCATTTTAATAATATTAAGCTGGACATAGTAACTTAAGCGTTTAAACATATAGGTTAGATATCTTAATTTATTGACAATTAATTCAAGATGATTTGTCCATCTAAGTTGGGTATCTATAGTTACACCCAGGTATTTTATGGATTTCTCAGATTTCATTTTTCACATTTATTACATATATCAATGTTACAATAGTTATTATGAAACATGATATTAAGGGTTAGACAAAGGAGCAGATGATACAGAATTATAAAAGGGAATAAAAAGTGTTTTATTGCATTTAGTGATAAAAGGATTTCGGTCTAGCACACTCTTCTTTGATTACAGTTGATGCATTTTATTGGCTTTTTTTAGTATTACTACTTTTAACTTTAGTTAACGTAGTAGTACCACTAAGATTTGTAAATAGTTTACTATTTACAAATCTTAAAAACTTATGTTGTACTCTTTCAATAGCCTTTATATGAATATTGTAGTAAGGAGACCACACCACTGAGTTGTATTCCAACTGGGCGGCATCTCACTAAAGCATTATAAAGAATTTTTAACACATTTAATGTCTTTAAAGTCCTCACTGTCCTTACACAGAAAAAAAAACACAAAAACCTAACATTTTCATGGCTTAATTACAAATGGTATATATGTTTGTAAAACAAATGAAAGATTTGTATCACAAAATGTGACTCCAAGGTCTTTAATTAGACTTCACCTCCTCAAGAGGGATATCATTAAGAGAATATTGGAATTCGATCCTGTTTTTCAAACCTGTAAAAGCTCATTTTACAGCATTTTGATACATTCAACTTAAGTTTATTGACTGTACAACCATTAAACAAGTTATTCAGATTTTCTGAAGGATTAGTCAATCATTTAAACACTTAATCTCTATATACATCTTCAGGTCATCGGCAAACAATAACACTTCAACACCGCTAAAAATCTTAACTTATTATCATTGATAAAAAGTATAAATAGAATAGGACCTAAGTGAGAGCCTTGTGGCACTCCACTTGTGGCTTCAATACATAAGATTCAAATGAATGTATTTTAACCACAAAGTTTTCTCTTACTAAGGTAAGATTTTGAGCCAAATAAGGATATCACTGTTCAAACCCATTAATCCGTAATTTTTTTCGAGCAGCGTTGAATGGTGTACCTTGTCAAAAAGCTTTACTGAAGTCACAGTGTATAAAGAATCAACTTGAGATTTCCTGAAAAACAATCTACAATGAAATTTTCATTGATCAGCAGATTAGTAAGGTAGACTTTCGTGGTACAAAGCCGTGCTGATACGGGGTAATAATGTGAATGACATGTTTTTTTAACAAGTTTATCTAGGATATTACTTTTCGAATAGTTTTGGTATGTTACGGAAAGAATACATATAGGTCTATAGTTTGAAACGTCTTTTTATCTCCGTTTTTGAATTATAGGAGTTAGTTAACTATATTTCCACGCATCGGGGAATGAAAAAAACCAGTTGATAGGGATTTCCTCAAATAATAGTTTCAATGGGTATGCAATTTCGTTACACAGTACGTTTTAAGAATATTGGAGGGATATTATCGAGAAATTTTAAATCTTTTAATTTGGAGTATCCAAAATCATAAACAGTTTTTAAAAAATCAGCAAAAAAAATTCACTATTGATTCCCGTTTATCGCTATTTTTTTTTTCCCAAAAAAAAAATTTTTGGGGGTTTTTGG